>VWZD01005482.1:154496-170659 GCA_013396695.1 Sakesphorus luctuosus | reverse complement strand
GGAGGGGGGAGTGTTTAGGAGTTGTTTGTTTGGGATTGGGTTTTGTTCGGTTTGCGGAGTTTGAGTGGTTTTTATCTTTGTAATAAAGACATAGAAAAGAAAACATAAAGGAGGGAAAAAGAAAATAGAAAAATTAAAGTTGAGAAAATTGTGAAAGATATTGCTTAGATAGTCATGATGTTTTAAAATATTCATAAAATAGGAACTTGTCTGTTTCCTTTGCCATGCCTTATATTTCACAGTGGTTTGCATTCCTGTGTGATAAAATTGTTTTCTTTAAATGACACAGAGCATCTGATTGAAGAAAAGAGAAAGGAAAATATGGATTTTAGGCTGTAATAGAAGTAAGCGGGATTATCCACTTCTCTTCAGATAACTGCCAGCTGACACTGCATGTAATTGCAAAGAGTTCTCAATCTTGGAGCATTTGCTAGAATATTACAAAAAGCAAGATCTGGTGCAGGAAGGAGAAGACTGTAACATAGCACTTTTAATAACTTTTTTTCTGATTTTGTTCTAAAGAAATACATGTAATTTTTTTCTTCCCTATGAGAATTATCCAGCATTAAAAGAATATATCCACTTTTAAGCTTGCAATATAGCTAACCTTTCTCTTTTAGATAGTGATTCCTGTTTAATGATAATATTACTATAGAAAAATAATACATGATATTATTCTAGGGTTGTGTTGCGTAATTATATTTCTAATATTAGATGGGTTTAATTAACAATTTTCATATACTCTTTACTAGGATATTTCTGCTAAGAGACTTTTATGTGTACACACACACATATAAATATACACACATTTATATGAAAAATATCTCTACTTTTATTCAATGAAGTGTGCCTGGGAAATAGATAATATATATGCAAATTACATGTAACTATTGCTAAGCTTGCAGTTTTAACTTAAATTCTTTAGCAGAAAGATTTATTGTAAATTCAATTTGCATTTAAAAAAATAATCTGCTGACATGAACTACAGTTAGATTCTATTATAGATTATGTTTCCACAAAGTCTCTGTTTTTAAACATAATTTAGGGTTTAAATTGTGGGATCTTTTCCTAGCTTTGGAACATTTAACTCTCGAATTGCTGTGGTATTTTGTTTTACATGTGTAAAATATGGATTAACTCCCTATGTTTCAATTATTGTTGGAAAACTGGCATTTCTGTCAATTTCTAAAGATTATGTGGCATGCATAAAAATATTAACTAAAGAAAGTGTGTCAAAAAATACTTTCTGTATGATAAGCATGCTACTTTCAGTAGTGATTTATTATTCAATAGCAAATATATTTCCATAATAATTTATTATTAAACTGAAGACTTTTCTATGAAAAACTAGGACATGGAATCCATTTGTCTTTTGAAATTCCCATTCTCGTGGATGAATCTGTATAGGTGTGCAGGCAGGGGTTGTGCTTTTAGTCTTCTCTCCACTTTTCTCAGCCATTGGAGCAATAAAGTCTTCCAATCTTCTTTACTTCTTCCATATTTTTATTTTTAATTTTATCTATCAATGCATCAGTGCATATCTCTGATTCCTCAGTCAAGTGATTTTTTTCTGACATTTCAGTAGCACTGGTATGTATATCATCTTTCGGGTAGACTGTGGAGAAAGGTCCTTAACCCTTGCCAAGTCATAAAGTTGCAATTAGTGAGTTGCTGGTAAGCAGACAGATTTCATAGAGGGAGCAACATCTAGAAGCAAACAACTATGTTCTAGTTTTGTGGGGTTTTTTTCCATATCATAGACTTCTAATACTGTTTTGGGAATTATGATCATAGGAAACCTCTAGCCTTTTTACTAAAGAGAGCATTGTATTTTTTATTGTTGGTGCACATTTGAGAAGGAGGCTTAGAAATTAAAAGGTTGAAGAATAATAATAATTACCTTATTATCTGACTTTTATTAAAAAGTAAAAGAGGTTACAATTATTTACATACTGCTGTTAACCTTCAAAGATGGCTTTTCTGTCTTTTAAAAAAATAAACATTCTCTTAGTTTAACATTAATACTTTTAGTACTCCCGTTTCCTTAGAATATACTTTATGGATACATTCTGTAAGTTCTATAACTTCTGCTGTATTCAAAGTGTAGTTCTAGCTTTAAAATTAGAACTGTAGCAACATGGTCTTGTACTTTCATTTCTTTGAAATTGCTATGAAATGCAATATGTACTTTCATTTTGCATTTGTTTTTTTTCTCTGCCACAGAATTTCTAAACATATCTAAGGGAAGGTTACTTTTTCTTATTGCAAGCAAAAGCAAATTATCAGGGCAAATGATGAATCTCATCTGCTTCATAATATATTATTGCAAAGGATGGAAAATGTCTATTTTAAGAACTCATAAAAACAAAGCTTTTTTGGAGGGATGGAAGAAGTACTCCCTTTTTCTCTATTTATTGTGAATGCCATTATTTTCTGAATTTACTATTGAGCCACTTCATTCATACAAAAAATATGGTAGGATAATGTGGTCATATCAGAGCACCAATGTTACTCACTTCCTTTTTTTAATTTCTTTTTCTTTTTAGTAAACTGAACATTCTGAATTGGATCTGTTGGATCATTTAACTTGCAGGTTTTACTATTGATTTTCTTTGCTCAAAGAATTTCATTCAAGGTGTCCTGGTATTCAGACTGTAAGACTTGCCCAGCTGCCTGTTGAAAATGTTACCTCCTCTGATATGATAAGCAGAGGTATAGATATTTCAGAGCCTTGGGCACTCAATCTACCTGTCTCTACAAGCCTGTGAAATTCATGTGTACAGTTTGGATTTTCTCTCATTTCCTAATATGTTGTACTCCCTGCACAACGTGGCAAAGAAAAGAATTGATACATGAACTAATTGCGTGTTTGGGATCTCATATGTTACTTAAGCAGGGCTATGCTGTCATACCTAGAGATGATCTTGGAGTGTTAAGGGCTGCACAAACCCAGTGAGGGGCCTGTCTCACTATGATTTTTCTTATAAAAAGCTGGATGTTTTAAAAGACTATATCTGAGAACTGAGCAGTCAAACCAGCAATCAAGAAATCATTCACAAAAGATATTTCTAAAACTTTCCTAACCTGTTTTTTTCATTGGCATATTCCCCAGTGCCTGTTTCTCCAAACTCAGTGATTGATTAATCATGGTTTGTAATTTTTAATTTTTAGAAATGCTTTTCATTATAAGCTGAACACTACCACTGTGACCATTCCTGACAGAACAAAAAAAGTGTATTATCTTTTGCACCAGAGAAGGAAAAGGTGTAATTGCAATGAGTTCATCCTAAGAACTCTTAGATTGTCATTAGTGAACATAGGAAAGACTAAACAATCATTCCTCTCTTCAGAGAAAGTTGTTCAAAGTGTTTCAGTTTTTCAACACCAGCATTCCAAGTTGTTGAGGTATATTCTGATGAATAAAATATTGTGGCATAGTAATTTTAGTATGCGTACTTGATTTCTTTCCTATCATATACTTTTTAAACAAAACTGATTTAAGTTTAAATTTCAAAGGGAATTGGGCTAATATTGTATTTTGGATCAGAAAGTAAAATCGTTTAAATTCAGTTCATGCTACTGTTTTGGACTAGGCAGTTACCAACACAGAATGATGTGAGTGAAATTTAAACCAATTCTCTTTAACCCACTAACTGGTATATTTTGGGTGAAACCCTGTTTCAAGCAAAATTGGTGGGATTTCTGCCAGTAATTTAAATAAGACAAGGATTATTTTTTTCTTGATATCTCTAAAGAATTGTACTGGCATAAGGTCTGGAATTGTACTTAACTGAGCATGTATAAGATGTGGTCTCCTTGCTGAGCACTCTGAGAGCCAAGGGAGCTGTAAGCAAGTATGGAATAGACCTGCATGTGTAAATTCAGTTGCTGAATTATAGTGGGTGTTATAGTTTTTTCTTCTTAAAATGACACACATGAGAAAATTTTCTCCTTTTAAAACTTATCTACAGAATTTAGAAGAACACATAGAAACTGATGTTTCTGTATAATCTTGCAAGTGTCCTGGGCATCACAGCATTCTGTAGCATGGGGGCTTTTATATTGTTTATTTTCAGCTCTGTATTAGCATGCTGTAATGCTTTGAAAATAAACATTGGGTTGCAAATAAAATTGGGTAGAAATAAATTTTAATTAGGAAAACACATTTTCACTATAAGTAACCATGGTGGATAAAATCTTTGTAGCTACAGACGCCTAGACTGGTGTGAACTGCTATGAAAGAATGTAACGACATAAGAGTACAAACTAAATTAGAGGGAGAAGAATGAGATTTTGAGTGCCAAAGACGTCTTCATAAAAATCAATGTATGATGGAAAAACCCCCATGTAATTGAGTCAGCTCTCTGTGTTTGTCACATTGTAGTGGAAGATGAGACAGAGACAGGAAAAGTGATATCTTCATTTGCAGAGGAAATGGAGTACTTCTGATGGGCATCCTGAATTCAGAGAACTTTTTTCTGCTGATTTAGAACAGAAAACCACATGCAACTTCATTAGATAATTTCTGGCTGTCTACATCAGTAGAAAGCTGCTATTCATATCTCTTTCCCATTTTTAAAATTCCCTTGAAAACCACTTACCCGTTCTGTGATCTCTAACAAATATGTTAAGTTCAATACAGTCCTACACCCCTCCTCTGCAAATCTCTAATATCATAGCACACATCCAGATGTCTCAGTTTCTAAAATACAGGGTATTTACTCAAAGATCTATATGTCTACTCACTCAAATCTCCCCAGTAGGGAGATTTTTCATAAAATGTCTTAGAAACAAAACCAACCAAACAAAAAAAAAACCCCAACAACAACAAAAAAACTCTCAGAATTTAAATCAATGTGTTTGTCAACTAGTTGAAGCACGTATGGAAAACAGTGCATGCTGCAAACTTTGTAGTTCTTGAAGAGCTGCTTTTTAAATTTCATCACAGAAGGTTGAGATTTTGATTTCCTTGTACTGTAGATATCTTAGGCAGACATAACTTTGAAGCACTGATTATTTGACTGCAGAAAGAGTTTAGTTTTTCCTTTTGCCATGAAAATACTTTCTGAGCTGGTGGGGAGAGGAAGTATTTTGTATGAGTCTTCACTGCTAAGTATGGCAATAAGAAAGCCAATACAAAATATCTTGAGTTTTAACTGTCTAAGAAGACTTGACTTGCAAGGCTTTTAAGAATTTTGGACTTTTATGACAATAATCAGTACCGTAGTGATCAAGTGCCCATGTATCTAGGCTGTCAAGGTCCCTCTGGATGGAGTCCCTTTCCTCTACAATATTAACCACGTTACTCAGCTTGGTGTCATCTGTAGACTTTCTGGGTGCCCACTCAATCCCACTGTCCATGTACCTGACAAAGATGTTAAATAATATTGATTTCAATACAGATCCCTGAGGCACATCACTCTTTGCTATTCTCCACCTGGCATCAAGCTGTTACTGCTACTCTTTGACTATGAGCTTCCAGAAAATTCTTTATCCACTGAGAGGTCTACCCATCAAATCCATGCCTCTGCAGTTTAGAGACAAGGATGTCACAGGGCACAGTATCAAATGCTTTACACTAGTCCAGGTAGATGGTGTCAGTTATCTTCGCTATCTGCCAATACTGCAATTCCATCACAGAAGACCATCAAATTCAACAGTCACAATTTGCTCTCAGTGAAGCCATGCTGGCTGACTCAAATCCCCTCTGTTTTCCATGCCCTTTGCATAGCTGATCGGCCTCACGCTCTTGCAGGGCACCAAGGTGATACATGCTGGACTTTTGTTCCATTTTATTGTCTTTTTAATTTTTTTTTCAAAATTATAGCGAGTCAGTCTGTAAGGGTAAAAATCTATTTCACTTTGGATATAACTGTTAATTTCAGAGGAAGAAAATAAAAACCAAGAAAGCATTAGTTAAGTTTATGAATGTGAAATTGCATCCCAACACAAATTTCAAACTGAATTAAAAAAATCAAAGCAATACAAGAAGTAAATATTTGTCTGAAACACCTTAAAATGTACATTGATGAAACAGAATTATAGAATTATTTAGGTTGCAAAAAACTTCTAAGATCATTGAATCCAACCATTAACCTGGTACTGCCAAGTTCACCACTAAACCAAGTCCTTAAGTGCCACATCTACACATATTTTAAGTACCTCAAGGGATGGTTATTCAACCAATTCCCTGGGCAGCCCATTAAAGTGCTCAGCCACCTTTTCAAAGAGGATTTTTTCTTTCTAAGATCCAATCTGAACCTTCACTGGTACAACTTGAGGCCATTCCTTTTCATCCTATCACTTGGTACCTGGGAGAAAAGACCATCTGGCTACAACGTCCTTTCAGATAGTTGGAACGAGTGGAAAGGTCTCTCCTGAGCCTCCATTTCTCCGGGCTAAACACCCCCATCTCCCTCTGCTGCTCCTATAAGACTTCAGCTCCAGAACCTTCTCCTGAATGTAACAAAAAAAGAAGAGCAGATAGTCTGGTAAATGATTCAGAGTAATAATATTAAAATCTAAGCACCTGTGACCTCAGAGATTTAAACTTTGGGAAACCATTATTGTTAGTCAAGGAATATAAGAAGTAGTAAGAAATAATGAAATGAAGATTCAAAGTGGTGTAGGAAACCACATTACCTTTGGCAGTCTAAATGTAGTGTACAGTTGTCACTTAACATCTAATCCAACAAAACTGATGCCAGTGGGAGTTTGCTGTGAAGTTCAATGAATATAAAATAAAGTTCTAACTAAATCGGTTTGAAACTATGAGCTTATTTTCTTCTTTATTCCTTTAATTTTCCTGAAATATTTTGTGTTTTAAAAACTGAACTGTGACTCCTTAGGTAGAAGCATCTTACTGTCCCCTGTATTTCAAGAGATCACCTTTGCATTTCATTAGTATTCAAAAATGTTTGTGTGATATTGTATTTAATTTGTATGGATGGATGTCCATTATATTCTGAAAACATAACACTTTCTAGAAAGAACCATGAATTTAGCAGGTTTTCATAGTTTGAGAAAAATCATTTTTCCCTTCCTAATGAGACTAAAGATACAAATCAAATACTACATAGAACCGTCTTAAAAATGTGTATCAATTTAGACCCAATAACTTGCATTATTTAATAATATGAGGTTTTAACAAAAGAAACACAACTCCAACTTATGTGATTAAATGACAGTTAATTCCCATCTCAGGTTAGCAAAACACAAGGCGGTTTAAGTGTCTATTGATGCTTTACACTTGTAGCTGTAGCATGCAGTAAAAATTATTGTCCTAGTTCAGCAGGTGGGACCAGTTGTCACTGTGTGGGGGGTGATCAAAGCTGTGTATTCTACCCCCTCTATTCATTCCCAAGGTCAATGGCCCATTTGCAGCAGCTTCCCAGGGAGTCGTTAGCACCTTCACTCCCAGCTGCTAATGGGCCATCAACAGTCCAAAAATAGCCCATGACTCACAGAGTTAATCACCCATTGTGTGAGTCCCCGCCCTGGGGGAGGGACTGGATGCTCCCTGAGGGTACAAAAAGGGATGGGTAAGAAGACCTTGGGAACCTGTTGTCGGACCCAGAGGAGCAGCAGGACCTCGACAGGAGGAGAACACCACTCTTGACCAGACTACAGCCATCACGTGCAATAACAGGTTTTTTCACTTCCTTTTGCTTTGGAATTGGGGGAACCACGCGGGTCTCAGCACAAGGGCTAACAAACTCCTTTGGGTTTGTACCCCAGGGCACTGGGTTATATTGCTGGGTTTTGGGAGTTGAAAGCAATTTCTCTTTGTGTCAGTGTATTCACTGTATTATTATTATTAAATTGTAACTCTGGCTTATAATCTCTCTGGTGTTGAGCTCATTTCTCCTGCTGGTTTACCTCTAAACCAGCACAATTATATATATGACTTTCTCTTTTAAAACATTCTTTCTCAGCAAAAATTGGTAGTCATCTTCAAACTTATATTTTATCCATAAGAAGATAGATAGTAATCCTTTCTGGGCATGAGAAAGCTTATAATTGAGCATACTTAGAAATCCAAACTAGTGATGTTTAGGAATTAGTTCTTAAGGTTCACTTCATTATGAAGCCATAAAGAGCAAAGACCAACTGTTACTCCAAATATGTGGTAATACAAAACAGATGTTATAGTACCAGAGAGGACAGAACTTCAAATTCATTTTAATTACTCTTGAGTACACCTTCTAATGACAAATCTTGTTTTCTGCTCCTCATTCTGAGTAGAAGCCGTACCACCTAGCCTGCTTTTTAATGCATCATTAGGCTGAAATTTTGCTGGATTTAAAATCCATTAGCCTGAGGCCAAATCCATTTTGTCGCATAAGCCTTCAAAAAATAAATGTGTAATGAAACAGCTTTTTCAGCATAAGATTTTCCCACATAAGGTATCACGAGTTATATAACCTGTAAAACAAAGAGATTAAAACCAAAAAGTACAGCATACTTACAGGTCTTACCTAACTGAGAAACTTCCTTACATGTTCCTGACAATTCTTTTTAGCCCAAATTGTCCCGTATCTTCCTTGAATAGATTTACTTTGCTTTTCAATGGACTGTTTACAGACCAGCATCTCAAAAAATGCACCTCCTGAGCAGATGTCAGGCTGAGGTTTATTTGTGTCTTATCCCTCATGAAACAGTGTGGGCAATGTCATCTTTGACATTGCTTTGCCTATATCTTACCTTCCTTGTTTGATTCAGCCTTTTATATTGAAGCAGGGTGATAACATACAAGTCAATACATATATCCAGCATTCATATCATCATATACTCATAGCTGTCAATCTCAACAGAAACTTTTTTGCCTTTTCATAGACATTTGAGCTATTTAGATTAAAAATAAAAGTAAACTAGGTCAAGAACATCTGATTTTAAATAACTGAAATTATATATCCAGCTAGTAATGAAAAGTGACTGTTGACATCAGTGGAACTGCTATTACTGCAATAGTTAGGGATATCTCTTTCCCTATCCAGTTTAAGATTGCTGTTTCATGGGAGAAAAACCTTAAAATATAGTAAATTTTCCTAATGGCTGTAAATATATTGATTGAGGTTAAATGAATTTAAACTCAATTATAAATGCCATAATTTTTTACAAACCAGCAGTGATATCATATGTGGAGGTTTTTTACACTGAAGCCGCTGATATCTCATAGGCATCATAATTAAATCATAAAACCATTATGGCCCCCCGAGGACCATATTAGGATCATATTCATCAATGACATAGACAGTGGGATTGATTGCAGCCTGAGCAAGTCTGCAACCAACACCAAGCGGAGTGGTGTGGTTGACACATCTGAGGGATGAGATACCATCCAAGGGGACCTGGACAAGCTTGAGAAGTGGGCCCATGGGAACTTCATGCAGTTCAACAAGGCCAAGTGCAAAATTCTAAAACTGGGTTGGGGCAAACCCCAGTATCAATACAGGCTGGGGCATAAACAGATCAAGAGCAGTACAGGAAAGACATCAACCTGTTGGAGTGAGTCCAGAGGAGAGTCACCAAGATGACTGGAGGAATTAAACATGTTTGCTGTGAAGACAGGCTGAGAGAGTGGATGTTTTTCAGTGTGGAGAAGAGAAGGGTCCAAAGAAACCTCATTGTAGCTTTTAGTACTTAAAGAAGGCTTATGAGGAAAAAAACTTTTTAACAGGCATAATGCTAAAGGAGAAGGAATAATAGTTTTAAACTGAAATAGGGTAGGTTTAAACTAGATAGAAAGAAGACTTTTTGCTATGAGGTTGGTAAAACACTGGCCAGAGAGGTGATAGTTGCTCCAAGGTCAGGCTAGACTGGGCTCTGAGGACATCCCTGCTCATTGCAGAGGAATTGGAATAGATGAACTATGGCCATGCCACTCTGACTCCTGATCCCGTCAGTTCTCGGAAGCTATGCAGGGTCAGCCGCGGTTAGTCCTTGAATGGGAGACCTCCTGGGAATACCGGGGGCTGTAGGTTCTAGTCCTGAGGACCTCACTGTCACTGTCCAAGCTCGCTTGGCCATGGCAGATGAACATTAGGAGTTGGGTGGGGCCAGTTTCGTGCAGTCTGTGCCTCACCTAAAAAATCCACTGCGCAGGCTCAAAGGGTACACCCACGTGGGTAGGGCCCTTCCCAAAAATATTCATTTGCAAAGCCTAGCCAAGATGATGATGGACTAGATGACCTTTAAAGTTCCCTTCCAATACAAAGTATTCTATTGTTCTTTGATTCTATGATATTGAGAAGTCCGTGGACGAATAAAAAGTCTTAAAATGTAGAGCGTCTGAAGTAGAGCTGATATTTTATTAATGTTACAATGATATTTGACAAGGTAGATTCAGAGATAAACATTTTTTTTAAAAGGAAAATGTAAGCATTGAAAAGAAACCCAAATCATCAAAACAAATCTTCAGTTTTACAGAATCAAATGCAAATTTTACTGATTGGGGAAAATAATGTTTATATATACATAAGTAAACTAATGTATGTATTTATGCCGATCTTCATGTTATCTTACACAACAATTTCAGTTTTTATTCTAGGATTGGAATCTAATGTATATCTCATAACTCATTGTAAATCAAGAGATGTTTGTTCATCTGGAAAACAGCCATTCAGAGTTCTGTGGCTGTTTTCTGAACTGCAACCCCCATGAGTCATAGCAATAACATCACGAACCCAGTGTTGCGGTTCTTCCCTTTATTCACAGAAAGGAAAACGTGTTCTGTGGAGCAGAAATGAGCAGAACCATCCTTTGACAAGCACTAATGTCCAACTAATTTCATCATATTGGAAAGAAAGGAAATGGGTGTTCCAGTCATGAAAGTTGCATTGTGTTTAATTCCCTTGACTTTCTCAGATACAAGTCAATTTCTAGGGAAGCCATGATGAATACTTTTCCAAAATAGGACTGAAATGTGAGACAGCAGATATTACTTCAAGGAATACACTATTGAAATGTATATACTAACAGTTAATATGTCAATAGCATATTGCAAGCTCACAGTAGTCTTGACTGGGATGACAGCAGTGAGTTTTGCTATTTCTAGGTCACAATTGTTCTCATCTATGTAAGTTTAGAACAGCATCCTAGGAGACCCCTTGACAGACTGACTTGACAAACTGCTCCATGGCGTGGCCTGTCAAAATCAGCACAGTCTCCATAGGGACAAAGCCGAGAATTTCTACATGCCATCACTCAGCTGCTTCATGTCCTGTGTTAGAATTGAGTTTCCTTGCATAACCTCAGCCTCTGGAAAGTAAAATACTCGATTCCCACTACATTTTACCAGTATTGCTACATTCCCACACTCAAGAGCTTCCTGAAGGATGACTTAAGAAACTGTTTTGTCCCTGCAGGGGTACCAAGGGACCCAAAATGTGAGAGGTAAAATGTGGAATGTAAAAGACATCCTTGTCCTCCATCTCTCCTTTAACTTCTTGAGGGGAAGGACAGAAACATGTATGAATTAACCTTTTTCAACTTAAATATGCCTTTTGCCACTTATCAAGGGAATTATTTCCATGATAATTGATACTAAATGAGGAAGTCTATGCATAAATCAAAAATGTTCAAAAATATTAGTAAAATATTTTGGAAATATTCTAATTTACCTAAATACAAAATCAGGGTGATACTGGCACTATCTATAAAATTAAATGCTTATGTTTTACATAAAAGTAACACTGCCTTAACTTTTTCTTTTTTTAATGTCTGATGATCTCATATATACCCTCTAGCAAAGAGGACTGTGTGAGGTTTCAACCTCAGGGAGTACATTTCAGGTCCAGTGAGGAGGAGGATCAGGAAGAGGAGGAGGAGGACCATGATGTCCCTAGAGAAGATCTGGCATAACTAGAACAAGGCTGTATTTCCAGAAGTGAGCCACTCTCTAAACCCTCTAGCACCAGTTTTCCAATGCCTAGGCACAGGCAGTGAATGTGCAGCTCATGAATACGAACAGATGGAGTCTGCTCTCACCAATTCCACCAGAGCTAGAAATATGTTAGTGAAGGGAAATTATACTAGAATGGAGGCTTAAAATGAAAGGAGATACATAATTAAAGAGTTGAGACTCCTTATCATCATGTCATTTTAACCTTGTTCCATTAGCAAAAGTAAAATAAGTCACTCAAGACCAACTGTCTTTGAAAGAGTCTATTTTAAACGTGTGTTCCAAATTGCCTCTGAGCTTATAATAAACTGTACTGGGTTTTACTGACAGTAACTTTTTGTCACTATTCTTTCTATACTGATGTATTATGATAAGTCTTTGTATATTGAGTTAAACAACTACACTTTACATGCCTTCAAATTGATGTTAATATAAATATATTAAATAAGCTAATAAACATCTTACTTCCATTTTGGCTTTTATTCTTATATTTGAAATTGTTGCAGGCATTTAAAGAGATTACTGCCCTACAGACACACCCCAGACAACTAAAAAAATTGAATAATTTCTCATAGCAGTATGAAAGTCTTTCCTGCTTTTCATGTAGCTCTCAGTACGAAAAAATGTGGAGTGTGTTAGCAAAGAGACAAAGCTAGTGCTCGTTGTGGTTAGGACCAGGGAGCTCATTGTAGCTCTATGAAACTGTAATACAATGTCAAATCTTGGTTTATTTGTGGCTGTTACACGTCTGTATAAATATTTTTAGGGTGAAAATTGTAGCGGATCGTGTTTATAAGCTATGTTATCAGGCCCTCAATTATGTCATAAGTGAGGGGGAAATGGTGCTGTATCTCCTGATGACCTGAGCAGTCTCCAACAGCTCCTCTGATGAAAACAAATGTATGCTTATAGAACATATCTCTTAGTGCTGACATGGTCTTCAGTGAAGATAAAAATTATAATGTACTTTGTTCTGGAAGGTGCTTGTACAGTACCTATATATTTCAATGAAAGAAAAATGGTATAAGATTTGATAGTTGTTTGAGATAGGAGAGTTATGCTCTCAGCCTTGGGAGTAGGAGGTGAGCCTAAAGGACTTTATGAAGAACATTTTATTCAACTTCTTCGTAAGTTACTTCCTTCTTGAAACATCTACTGTTCCTAAATAAAACTAATCTTCCCAACAGGGAATTTCACACAGCCCAGTGAAGGTATCACAAAAAATTCAAAACAAACAAAAGCAGAAGAAAAAGAGTAGACCAAATGTTCATTCTGGATTCTATGAGGGGGCATAAGAAGATCCAATGCTCTGTCACTGGATTAAAACAGACTTCTTTCAAACCATTTTCTAATCTTATTGAAGTGAATTACATGCTTTATATTGCTAAAGCAGCCAGCCATTGTTTGAGTAGTGTAGTAGAAATTCCTTAAGCCATTGATAATGTTTTTTCTGGTGCCATCTTAAAAATTGTTTTACTTAACCACTTTTTACTTCTCTAAGATAAGTGTGAAAAGTGGATTGTATTTGGGAGAGTAAAGGAAGTGAAAGTGACTAAGTAAATTCAGTGAAAGTTGCCCTCTTCCATTGTTTTGATGAAAGTCCTCTGAAGTTATCATAGAATCATAGAATCGATTGGGTTGGAAAAGACCTCCGAGATCATCAAGTCCAACCCTTGGTCCAGCTCCAGTCCATTAACTAGATCATGGCACTCAGTGCCACATCCAATCTGCGTTTAAAAATCTCCAGGGATGGTGAATCCACCACCTCTCTCGGCAGCCCATTCCAATGCCTGATGACTCTCTCTGTGAAGAATTTTTTTCTGATCTCCAACTTAAATTTCCCCTGGCAGAGCTTGAGCCCGTGCCCCCTTGTCCTATTGCTGAGTGCCTGGGAGAAGAGACCAACCCCTGCCTGGCTCGAACTTCCCTTCAGGTAGTTATAGACAGTGAAGTTCAGCTCCAAACTAGTGCTGGCAAGCTTGAGCTATGAAAACTTAAGAAACTTAAGTTAACTTAAAACTTAACTTTCTGAAACTAAAGAAATCCTAGCTCATTTCTGAGTTGCCAAACTTCCGATCTGTTTGCCCTCCTTAGGTATGTTCTCGTGACACTCACACAATCCACCAGCATTTTATTTTAAAGAAAAGCTTATAAATTTTTTCTCAAAAGGAGAAGTATATAATTCTGTTTTAGGCAAACACAGATAAAGAAAAGTAATGAATGAAAGCTAATTTTCACTCCCTGAAATAGTTAAATAAACATAAATCCAAATATAAATATAAATAATATATTTTCTTCAAAGCCTTCATGCTTTCCCTTGGCCAAAGTAGTCTTAGGTTAAAGTTATGCAGCAACATGCAAGCTGAAAGTTTTTCTGAAAATATATTANGAGTAAAATCCAGTGTGTGGGAGTGGCTTAGTTCAGTTTCACTTCGGCCAAGGTACAGAGCAGACACCGTGCTGTCCCAGGAGGGATGGGGAGGCCCAAGCCCACAGCATCGGCTCACCATCATGTTATCTTAGGGAAGTAAAATGTTTGTTCTTAGTTCTTCTCTTTGCTTAAGTTTGTCTTTGGGGAATCGACTTTTTTTTTAGAATGATTTGTAGTCAGAATGGTAAAATCTGTGCTTATTGGGGAGTGGGAAGTTATATATAGCTTGTGTGTGCTATATTGTAGTTTTCTCTTAATTTTCTCTTTTCTGTATAAATACATGTAGTTAGTTTCAGAAGAAACCTGGCTTTAGAGTTTTTTTTTCCCTCTCCCTCTTCTTTCTCCCTTTGGCTAGCTGGGGAGAGGAGGACTCTTTTTCTCTGTTCTTGGGCAGTTGGCGTTTTGCCAGCTCAACCCAAGACAAAAGACTAGTCCAAAGTTGCAAGTATCCACTCTTATATAGATGGAGGGAAACAATTAAGCTCCATTGTACACAATCTTAAAAAAAAAATCAGAAAAAATATTTGTCTAATAGTACTTTTAATGTCTTGATTTTTCCAGTTTTTCTAGAACAAAACCATTTAATGTACCCAGGAAGAGATTGAAGTAGGGAACTTCCTTTTTTTTTTCCTTAGATTGAGGGTGGGATGTTATAATAGTCCTTTTAATTCTACATACATTGGACTGCACAGGTGGCTGTGATTCATTGTGTGAGCCTATTTATGCTCTTTTATTTAGCTGCATAGGACAAGTTGTTCTTTAACAATTCTTTTACGAACATTCCATTGAATACCTGAATGCATGCAGAATGGCACATCGTTTCCTAGACCTTATTTTTTTTTCTTTCTCTGGGGAAAAGGAAGAAATTAGACCCCTAAACCTGCAGTAGATGTCTTCTGCTAAGAGCATTTCATTGTCCTAGTCTTTCTTAATGGAACATAATGCTCAATCTTGTGCTGTTTTCAAGGAAGAAACCTCTTGGCTGTCACAACCTGCTCATCATCTTTTTTGATCTGTGTATGAGATAATTTGTTTGATGATAACATGTTTTCCTTCCTTTTGAAGTCTACCTTTGAGAGTAAAGACTTCTTTTTTTAAGGTGTGCCCATCAGAAATTTATACAAGGAATATAAATGTGTGTGTGTGGTGGGGGGAGTTCTTCCCTGTAGCACATTTACACTGCTGTTGAACAGTAACCTCTTAGACAGATTAACCTGGCTAATCTGGATCATTTCTAGGCATGTATTTTATGATTTCACATTATTGTGGAAAACAAAGCCCTGTTTTTATCACTAAATATTTAATTTATGCATTTTGATTTTAAGTGTGACTAGTTAGTTACTTTACAGATATTGTTTGGAAAATTCAATTATTGAGGTTTAGCAGGTGTGAAAAATTTTGGTAACTATAAACAGATTAGCAGGAGATTAAGGTTTATGTAGGAGGATTACAGGCAAGAATTTAATCCTTCTGAATTTTTTGTTGAGTTTTGATGGAGTGATAGATGAGCCTTGAGTGGACTATACAGATATTCCTGTATGTGTTACTGCAAATATATATTTTACATAAATCATCAATCTCTTATTCTCCAGGGTGTTAATTTTGAAAGTCATAGTGAAAATTCTGAGCTAAGATGTAGTGTGGCATGTGGTATTAGAAAATTGTTGTTGCCTTGTGAACCTAGAAAAGGGAGGAATTTTATGCGGGCAAAAATAAATGTAGTAGATAAATTGCAAAATAAACTCGCTAAGGAAGTACAAATCCTCAGAAAGAGAAATGAAAATACATTACATGAACAAACTCAACACGATTTTTTTTTTTTTTCAGGGG
>VWZD01005482.1:118233-147816 GCA_013396695.1 Sakesphorus luctuosus | reverse complement strand
GGTCTTCATAGGAAGGTCAAAAATCTTTCTAGCCTGTGTTCTGTCCATGGATTGATAGGCAGTGCTGGGTTCATAAAGCTTTGATTGTTTCTAGGGCACTTATAGACAATAACCTTATATTAATACAAGAGTGAGATAAGAATTCTTTGCATTTCCGCCCCGTCCTTTTCATGTGACAAAAGGCTATAAAATTAAAACATAAAATTGATTTGGTTTCAGTTAGCTATTTTTAGAAAGCAGAGCAGCCTCCACAATTATTCCTCTCTAAATGAAAAAAAAAAAAAGCTCTATGGAGCATTATATGATTTCCAGCACTGCCATTTGATTTTTGGCAGCAGGAATGCCCGAGAAGAGCAAGAGAAAGCACAAANGAGCAAGAGAAAGCATAAACTTTTTTTTTTTTTTTCTGACTGGAGTTTTTTTGCTGTACTCAAAATCAGTGGCATTTGAAAAGCTTAAATAAAGATTAGGATACTATAAAGTTTCATGAATGACTTCAGAGAACTGTCTGGCATGTCTGTTTGGGAACAGCTACAGGAAATAAACTTTGGGGTCCTTCAGAGTATTGTTTGAATCAAATACACCCTTATATGCCTTCATGTTCAGTTGTTTAAAACTAGGCATTGTAGCTGCCTTGGAATAATGCAAAGTTTAAGAAGACCAAGAACAAAGTGAAAAATTTTAAAACCCTTGGAAAGAGTGGCATGGCAAGATTTCCAATTAAGGTTTATTCAGAGAACTTTATTTCAGAGCAAGAGATGATCCAAGTACTTCTGCAGATCACAGATCAATTACAAATTAAATAAAGTGTCTTTCAGATTGTGCATTTTTCATTCAGAAGGTCTTGCACCAGAACGATATTCTAGGGAAAGCTATGTATGAGAGCACTGTGAGAAGTGCAAATCTTAATTCGTGACATGCAAAACAAAAAGCTGGATCTGGCAACAATCAGATGTCTACCAGTTAGCTTTTGCAATCATGTTAATAGGCTTTCCCAGCAGACCCAGAAGACCAATATTGACTTTTAAGTAACTAGAGTCCTTATAGATTCAGAACCTAAGAATCAGAGCCTGCAATGTCTCTTTCCAACCATCTTTTCCACCATATTTCTCTTTAAAATGCTGCATACTCTGGTCTTACAAATATTTATGTTGGGCTTTTGTGCATTCTACTGATGACATTCACCCTGACACACTGTAAAAGTGCCTAAACTGAATAAAATTCATTTTCTGACAAAAGAACATTATAAAAGTCACAGGTTTTGCTGGCTTTAATGTTTCCATGCAAGGCAACACATACTGGAAAAAATTATTGCATTATATGATAAAAATTCATATGTTAAACAGAAAAAATGCTACTATGAAGACTTTATCATCCAATCATACACAACACAAGGGAGAAACTCCTTGAGGTTTCAATAAATAATATAGGCAAGGTAAGTTGTTAAAAAAATAAGGAGATTAAAATGACAGTTTGCACAGCATAACTGCATTTAGGATTTATCTTCAAGGAACCACTGGTAACTCAACAACATAAGATCCTATCAATTTTGCAGGACTCTATTACTTTGGTACAATTTTTTTAATATTTTTGGCAAACGCAATAGGCCTTCAACAAAAAGGGCAGTGCAAATGCAATACCACATTTGTATCATTTGAATTATGTGGGTATCTGTGGTTGGAAATAATAATCACATTAAAATGTGCTTCACAGTAAATAGATAACATTAATAAGGTCTTTCTGAAGGAAAAAGCTCTTCTGCTATAGGACTCAAAAAGATTTCAAAAAATGCCTTGAGTTATTTGTAGCTATTTTACCAGAACAGTAAATTTGCTTAAGGTATTCACAATGATCTATTCAATGCCTCTAATTTATGTGAATGTTGTTAATGTAAAAACTTGGCTTCTATCCAGTGTTCCTTATTTCTTTACTTGAACACAATACCATAGATACCATCATCTGAAACAGAAAAACTCTGTAACTAGATAAATTATTTAAATATTATTATGAAATACTTTAGGGTTTTGTTGTTGTTGTTTTAATTTGTCAGAACTAATTTTCAAGATATTGTGATGTCTCATTCATGGGAAATATATGACTTGGTTGTTGAGGTGAATTGCAATTGCTCTATTTTTTTATGTCTGCCTGCAGCTATCACAGCCCTCCGGTGCACTCATGCAGCTGCCTTTAACATCCCTCATCCAAGAAAGGAAGAGGTACTTGAGCAAGACAATGGAAAATACACAATTATTGTTACTTTTACTTTTTTTTTTTTAATCCCTCTGAAGTAAGACTATAGTTAAAGTTACAACCAGATCTATGGTGGTGACCAGGGAGTAGTGTGAAAAAGGCACAGAGGGATCTACATGGCCTGGGCACAGATGAAGGGTTCAGCACATGATTTTGTTTGAGTTTTTTTAAAAAAAAAAAAAAAAAAGAGAGAGAGAAATTAGTATAATTATAATGTTTAAATGCTTACTTAAAAAGCATTTTGAATTTGATCATTTGTAAGAGTAGGGCATATTTATAAAAAAATCACTGCATTTGTGATATTAAGGTGATACCAACACATTAAAGCTCTTGGGAAAAATGTTGAATAGGCCATTATTTTCAAATGTTCATCTGTAAATTACCTGGGATGTACTTATCTTTTGAAGAGTTGCTACATCATTTGGAGTCTAATTTTAATCACCAAAGGGTGAAATGGGAGAATTTGTTTAAAGTGTTTGCCAAGACTATGGCGGTTAGCACAAAGTGGCACTTGCTGACAGCTGTGCATTCTTCTCTTCCTCTTCTTGAGCCGGCAGTGTGCCCAGGTGGCCAAGAAGGGCAATGACACCCTGGTCTGTAGTAAAAATAGTGTGGCCAGCAGGACTAGACCAGTGATTCTCCCTTTGTACTTGCACTCCTGAAGATACACCCCAAGTACTGTGCCAAGTTCTGTACCCCTGACTTTGAGAAAGACACTGAGGGTGCTCGAGCATGTTCAGAGAAAGATCTAGAAAAGAATCTAGAAATTAAATCAAAAGAGAAGCAGCTGAAGGAGCTGGGGTTGTTTAGTCTGGAGAAGAGGAGGTTCAGGGGAGACCTTATTGCACTCTAAACAACCCGAAAGATTATAGGAAGGTTGGCATCAACCTCTTCTCCCAGCAACTAGTGACAGACAGGAAAAGAGAACATAGGTTCAATCTACACCAGAGTAGATTCAGGCTGGATATCAGGAAGAATTTCTTTACTGAAAGGGCGGCTGGTCATTGGAACACTAGATGTTCTGGTTAGTGATTTTGAATAATTACGAGAGAAGTAACATTTTTTACATCAGGAAACAGAAACGCATATTTATGACAGTTTGTCATCTAAAATTATGAAAATTGAGCTAATCATTCCTGTGTAAAAGGGGAAATGAATATAGGAAAGTTATTTACCTGCACTGTTATTTTTTAAATTATTCTTTATTAGCCAGGTAAGTACCCCCAGTAATATGTGATCACTTTAAGTAAAAAGATATTGAAACTGAAGAGTCATAAATGCTCACTTAAAGGATATCTGAACTCTCAGAAAACAAAAGAACCTGTGTGATAATGTAGGTAATGAGGTTAGAGGTTTTGAGTTCTTTTGTTAGTCCCCCTAAAATACCATAACTGTGAAGTTCAATGTCTCTATCAAAGGAGAGAAAATATGGTTTGGTGTTACCACTCCTTTGTGATACTTAATCTTCCATACATTTAATTTATTGCCATTTTTAATTTTTAATTATTTATATAGTACATTAATATTGCAACGTTGCTTTGTAAAGGGTATTATAAGTTCTTTTTCTTGGTTAACAGTATATCTGATTGTCACTGGACTGAATGCATGGAGGTGACCCACAGGAAGAATTAATGTTATACCAAAACTAAAATAGGTATGGATATGGCTGTTTCTGCTGTGTAACTTATAAATTAAAGATGCTGCAGTGACTTCTCAAGACAAAAGAGCAGCAGTAGCTCACAAAAAACATAATTGTTTCCCTTTTGAAGTCATATAGATGCCAGAGCAATTTCAACAGTGCATCATTCATACTTTAAACAAGGAGAGGCTTCAAGGATATCTTACTGCAGCCTTTCAGTACTTAAGGGAGTCTGTAAGAAAGCAGGGGACAGGTTATCCCCACGGCATGTTGTAACAGGACAAGGGGTAAATGTTTTAAAGTAAAAGAAGGTAGATTCAGACTATATATATGGAAGACATTTTTTACAATGTGGTTGGTAAGATACTGGAACAGGTTTCCCAAAAAGGTGGTGAATGCCCTACCCATGAGAATGTTCAAGACTGGACAGGACTCTCGTCGGCCTGGTCTAGTTGAAGATTTTCTTGCTCTTTACAGGGCCTTAGACTAGACAACTTTCATGGTGCCTTTTAAATCTAAAGTATTCTATTATTCTTTGATTTTGATTAATATCATCCATTCACTTTCATTAATTACTACTTTATACTTTGGGTACAGGTGATATTAATGGCAAATAATTGCTCCATCTTTTAAAAATACATATAGCAACTTTACTCTTTGAGAAAGGGACTTGCATACATTTGAAATGCTCCTTTTCACCAATACAAGCACTGCATCACATTCATATAAAGCATGTGAAAAGTGCTAAACTCATCTAGTTATCAAAGTGAAGATCCAGCTGAAAATTGTAATGGCCTTTAAAAGACTTGTTCATAGTGCTGAAATCCCATTTCTGATTTTCACAATGGGACACAGGAAAGTGCCTGTAACACTTCACTCACTTTAATCAGGATTTAGATTCTGAATTGATGTGAGCAAATGACCCCTGTAAAATGGTTAGTGAGGCACAGTGAGGTAGCTTCTATGTCTGTGAAAGCATGTTTTTTGTTTTTTTTTACTGTCATCATCCCATTGTTTGCCTTCTAAAAAAAATTATTACCACAATTATCAGGGAACATCATCTGTTTCTATTCGTATTACATTGATTTATTGGCGATTTCAAAATTAACTCTTCCTGTAGCAGAAAGGGGCAAAACATTGGGATTGTCTTGTAGAAATGTACAGAATTCACAGAAATCCCACTTTTGCTGTGTTGCAGGTTTCATGCCACTTAAAGTATGATTTGTCAGTTGTTTTTCTTTTAAGTTCATCTGTTTTCTTTGTTTTTGTTCAAAACCAAAGTAAAAAAAAATCCATTATATTTGTTACCTTCAGATTGTATCATCTGAAAGGTTTGGTGAACTGAAAAAAACTCACAAATATTTAAAGTATCATCTCTTGTCTTTTCTTGAGATGCATCTGTTCAGTATTTCTTATTAAGCAGTGATAGCTTGGCTGTTTTCCAGCAGTGTAATTAGCTCTTGTTTACCTAATCTCTTATAGCAGATATTACTACTGAATTAAGGGACTTCGAAAATCCTGTATCTGACAAAGCAGGTTTATACTGAAAATCACTGTTTTTACATTGTATTTGTCTTGGCAAGAGCACCTACTAGAACACATACATTTTTCACTAGCTGGAAAATATGTAGTTCACAGTTGCAATCCCTGAGTTGTTCACTCTTCAGAAAAACAGAACTGAGCAGGAATTAAAATTGAATGAAAACTGGAGGGGGAGTTGCAGAGAAAGATGAAGTGTACAAGAGAGCATCATTTTCTAGACAGATGTTAATTTGTTTCTCACTGGGTGAAACCGATCTGCAGTAACATAACTGAGTGTGTATTTTGAAATGTTTTTGAGCAGAATATCTGTGGAGCACTGAGGATTGATTTCAGCCCCTGGGTTTGTTCAGTTGCCTAATTTCTTCACACAGGCTCTAGCTAGCCTGGCTCCTGCTTGACAGCTGCTGAGAGCTGATTTTTGGAGACTCATGCTCATGGGGTGGGGGAAATAATTTTGTGTTTTGCTGAAAGGAGAGGAAACATTCCTAACTGGTGGTCCTCAGAAGCAATTGGTTTCTCAGAAGCCGCTTGGGTTTTGTCTCTTCCTCTCTACCTCTCCTCTTGGCAGGAGTGTGGGGAAAGGTATGAGGAAGTATATTGTTAGTGACTATGTATGAATCGCAAAACTAAAAAACTGAGATATGGAGATATGATTTTATTTCACTGGCAAACTGTGGATTACTCTGTCCTTCTAGCAAAAAGGAAAAGTCCATTTGCAAACATGGGCATGTGCTCAGCTGTAAAAGTGCTGACCCTCTGTTTTAGAATTGTAGAGGTTATCATCTGTGGCTACACAGCACAACATTCCGTTGCGTTTTCCCGCCCTTATTGCAGGACCCATCAGAGTTCATAATGTAGTAGCATTGGATAAACTGGCAACAAGCTTGGGTTTAATTCATCTATTGTGCTGTAACTTGTCTTTGTTCATCAGCTTCTGCTCAGGCAGACGACCTGAGCCTTCAGCAGAGATGCACAGGAGAGCAGTGGCAGGTGCTGCTGTTGCAAACCTAAGGTGAGGTTTCCCCTGTCAGGATCCAGTGCTCAGGGTCTCTGTCTGCATGCACAGACAATTTAGTCATCACCTAATTTTAACTGTTTAAATTTCACATTCCAAGTTACCCCCCACAGATTTTTCTCCATTGACTGGACAGGAAGTTTCTATTGGGCATTCAGATACCTAAAGTAGACAGAGTAGCACACACAATGGCAATTTTCCAGTTGACAATATATGAATTGTATCATTCTTAATAAACATTTCTTGGAAAATTAAAGAAACCATACTGCTTATGACATTGTTTTCTCTCTCTTACAAGAGATTCTCTCCAATATTTCATATTGTTATATTTAGATCTTCTTCTTCTGCATGTATATTTTAGCAATAGGTGTAAAATTTCAATAATATATGATAACGATGAAACAGAGAATGAAAATTGCATGTAATGGTTCTCTTGGAGTAATCTCAAATTGTGCCAGGCAGCATATCAAGTTTTCAGTTATGGTTTTGTAGCTGTCAAACTGTTTATTTAGGAAACAAGGGGAAAACTAAGCAAAGGAGACATAACAATATTTTACTAGGACTCTAAAGACTGTAGTATATACTTGTTTTAATCAAACTGATTAGAACCTAAAGGAAATAACTGGGTATTTTCTAATGTGACTGTATCAAGGATTGATATTGATAAAGATTTCTTTAAGCATTTATGAAAATTAGTAAGTTTGTGTTTTTCTCTTGATAATGCTAGAGCCATCTGGGGCAAACTTGTAGCATTAGTAGCTGAAGCAATTGTTTTCAGTGGTGCTGTTTTGTAATTTTGCCTTTGAAGTACACTTGAACCAGGACTTTTAATATATCTGCAAAGATTACCCATTTTTATCTTGATGCTACAAATACACTTCTTACTACTACTAGTTAATATCCCACCTGTTCGAAGGGGAGTGTTCCTTGTACTTCGGTGATCAAGATACAGATTGATGAGTCAAATTGTTTTTTCTCTCCTCTGCATTTCAGTTAAGCATAAGAGATCACCATAAGGTGGCTGCAGGACTTTTCCAAATTGCTAGTCACAAATAAGAGAAAATAAATTATGTACACTTGCACAAAGTGCGATTATAAACTGACCACGGATAAATGTAAGGTAGAAATTTAATATAGAATGTGAATTACAAGATAGTTTCTAAACATTCGAGGAAAGAGATTATGAACAAAAAAATATTTAAGTAGTCTTGACATAATAATTGATATAAAATATCTCTATTTCCTCCATTGATTGAGCTGATAGACAACTAGAAACATTGGCCTAGAGGACCTGGTCCTGTTTTGCCATTAAGAACATTGAATTACGTTATTAAGAAAGAAAAACGGGACATTTTCAAATTCTTTCAAGGTCTATACACAGTAGGTACACTGTACAATAATGTTTAGGAGTAGTTTTACTGTGATAAAACTTGATGGATTTTTCGTTTGTGTATAATTTCTTTTATTTAGTATTCAAGTATATATCACATATTTTCCTGTAAAAGGTTATTTTCATTTAACCTCCAGTATCTCTACGTGCTCATTTTGGTGAAATGTATCTTATGATTTTTCTAATAAAAGTTAGAAAAATACATTTATATGCAGATTAAATTAAAAGCTAAACAGCTATTGTCAGCTCAAGAAATAGATCAAAATATTAATTTATGAAATCTTCCATTCCTTATTTATTATTGGATGATTTTCCATTTTATTATGTAACTTTTTTGATTATAATATTTTAAAGTTTCATTTCAATGTCTTCTATCTGCAGTGGTTAATTCTTTTGCTGTTAGATTATAAAGCCACCTTTTCAATGGGACCTGGTTCACAAAGAAGTTAATAAGTCTACATGTTTGCCTTGAGGAGATCTTATATTAAAATGGGTTCTTTGAGCAAGCTTTTCACAATAGATCTGCAGGATATTTCAGGCTGGAAAAAAACGTGACACTTAACACCGTCAGGTAGTTCTAAAAACTTTTTTATATTTCCTCATCAAGGTATTTAATTGTATCATTGTAGTAGTTTTAGCTCTAGTCAGCATAGGTCCCCATTTAGGCCTCAGTTTTCAGCAGGCCTCAAAGGACGTGACGCAGATTAGAGGGGACAGGTATCATCTGACTTAAGCAGCCAAAGAGGTATTTCATATCATCTGACATCATTAGGAAGCATCGAGGAGTATAACAAGCCAGGGGGGAGGAGTTTCTGCCTTTTTGGTCCATGCTTCGGACCAGGAGGGTTCCTACTCCCTGACTGCTGTTATCAGGCCCTGCTGCTGCTGGTCTGTGTGGCTTTTTACCTGGGGAAGTGAGCATATTCCTGTTAATTCCTTCTTTTTTCCCTCTTGCTGGGAGGTTTCCTTTGGGGAGGAGGTTTGGTTGGTTCAGAATTCTGCTTGTTAGCTGGGGCGACCTCGGTGAGCCTGTTGTTGTTTCCTGTCACTATGTGCTATTTCACATTTGGTGTTAAGCTTTCCACTTCTCTATATAAATATAAGAACTTCACCATGTCCAAAGCCTCATTTCTGTTTTTTTTCCCTCACTCTCCTTCTCTGGGAGTGGACCTTTTGACTGGGTATCAGGCAGTTGGCATTTTGCCAGCTTAAACTATAACAATCATAATAGAAACAATTTTATATTCTAATGAAAAATTTCCATTGAAGGTAGTATTCATTAACTCCATAGTGTTCTGTTGGATATCTATGGCAAAATGATAATAAAAAGAGAAACAAACATAAGAATCCCTTAAAATGAAAGCAGGGAAGTCATTGATGAAGTGAAATCCTTACCTATTAGTTGAATTTCCAGTCAGTTTGAAAATTTCCAATGTACTTGGAAATCAAAGAACAGTACAAGAATTTTTATATTTCTAAAACCTTTATGCCAAAGTGAAATCCATACTCTCTCATAAGTGCATCTGATACTAATTTACTTTTTTTCTGAGAGTTTTTCTATACTTGGCTGCAGTGGGCTCCTCTCTTTTTTAGAGAAACACATCTTTTAATACTTTTGTCAGTTAACAATTATAGTTCATGTCTTGTGCTGATCCCCCTCAGCAACATCAGAACAGACAAAAAATTGAGACAATGGAGGAGAGATGTATACCTGGCAGCTCTGTAATGAATTAGATGCAAAATGTGAATGTCCTCTTTGCC
Source organism: Sakesphorus luctuosus (assembly GCA_013396695.1). NCBI lineage: Eukaryota > Metazoa > Chordata > Aves > Passeriformes > Thamnophilidae > Sakesphorus > Sakesphorus luctuosus. Next base: position 138,219 of record VWZD01005482.1, on the reverse strand, counting down.
ACCAATCAGAAGCCACACTCCAATACAGATAGGACAGAGCTGAGAGGGAAATAAAAAGACATTTCTTCAGAGGTCAACTGGTTTCTTGTTCATGAAATATCATAGTCCATGGGAAAGACTCACTCTGGAGAAGTTCATGGAGAACTGTTTCCCATGGGAGGGACCCCACAATGGAGCAAGGGAAGGACTTCTTTCCCTGAGGAGGAAGAATCAGCAGAAACAACCTGTGATGAACTGACTGTATCCCCCATTCCCCACTTCCCTGTACCACTCAGGGTGGAGGGAAGTAGAGAACTGGGAATAAAGTTAAGCCCAGGAATGAGGGAGGGGTGGGGGCAAAGGAATTTTGAAGATTCAATTTGCTTCTCGTTGTCCTGCTCTGATTTGGATTGATAATAAATTAAGCTTCCCCAAGCCAAGTCTGTTCTGCCCATGATGGAAATGATGAGTGATCTCTTGTCCTTATCTCAACTCACAAGACATTTGTAATGCTTTCTCTCCCCTGTCCAGTTGAGGAGGGAGTGATAGAGCAGCTTTGGTGGACACCTGCCACCCAGCCAGGGTCAGCCCACCACAGCAGTCCGTGTGCAGGTAGCTGAGTGACTCCTGACTGAGCATCAAGTCAAGGAAATTCTTAATAAAGCAGGAGCTTTCCAGCAGCAGGAAAGCAGGACTTTTTACTGTGCAGGGCAAGTCCAGAGGTTAATAATTCAATTTTGAGAAGTAGAGTTCATTTTAAAACCTGGATTTTTTGCGAATAGCAATGTTTAAGCAACAAAAGAGAAAAAAAAATTCAAGTCTAGTAAAGGTTTGGTTTCAAGGGCTGACATTTTACATTAAGTTATAAGTTGTTGTGCAGTAATATGAATACAAAATACAATTATTTAACAGGGAAAAGTGAACATAGATTTTTAGTTTAATGCTGTCCCCTTGTTTTCTTTTCCAATTTAATTTAAAAAGATTTTTTGTTGATTGACCCAGTTTTACTGGCATCTTGATTTCACTGAATTGAACAGATAGTTTTGATGAAGTTTCTGCAGTTCTCTCTTCAAAAAATTGGATAAAAGGTATTCATAGAGATAGGGTCAGATCCTGAATAGTAAAAAGAGAAAAGGAGGTCTTTGGTCTCTATTTCAACTTTTCTGAGGGGATGATGATACATAAATGGAACAAAATGTGGCCTATGTAAAATGTGGCTATATACAAAGCTATATAGTGCAAGTTTGAAATAGGTGATTATTGTTATTTTGAGAAGAAATATTGCAGGCATCTAGAAGGTAAAAGAAAAATTCAGAAGTGATCAGCTGAGGTTTGGGTTTGTTTTGTTTTTTGTTTGTTTTTTTTCTCTGACAGCTAATATTTTCAAGAAAAAGAAACTCAGTTCTGCTCTGGAGATACTATGTTAACTCTGGAAAAGAGATTCAATCAATCAAGTGTGAAATGGAAGGATTTGGCCTTTACTACGGAGTTACTAATAATACTTTTATAATAACAAAAATGTCACATCATCTAGAGTTCATATATAACCATATAAAGTGTTTCAAATTAATTATGAGACATGGATTTTAATTTTTATCACTCAATTCCTATGACTAAAAATAGTCTTTCCTTCTTTCTTTGTCACTATTTAAAAAATCTCTTCTGAGGATATGGAAAACAAAATTCCTGAGGATGAAGTCTGTGAGAAATTTGGGATTAGTACTTAGGTACCTTGTCCCATTTATTTTCTCTATTACATGGGTAAAATAATAGACCATATGCCATTCAGTGCATTTCACACATGCTACAGAGTGAATGTGTTTTAGTTTTGATTTTGTTTCCTTACCTACCCCTCTGGGTTAGTGGCACATTCAAGAACTGATTTGCAGTTGCCATTTCAGGAGACATATAATCTTAACTTAGATTTTCTTTATTCTGTCTTGCTGCTTGTAGCTCTGGATATCATACTCTGAATTTTCCTTAACAAAAACAATCCCCTAGAAAAATGTTGGACTCAATTTCAAAGGTTAGTTGAAATAAAAAGGAGATTTGTGATAAACCTTACACATCAGGGTCATTCATATTAATCAGTCTTTTCTGCAGAGATATAATATTTTATTCACTCTGGTGGATACCTTTGTTTACTATAGTTAAGCCACAAAAAGTATTAAACCTTTTCCTTATGTATGTTTGTTGCCATTAAAGATCAAGTCTTAAAGAAAAGTGGTAATGAAACTGCTGCTGACCAGTATAAGAACTAAGTTTGCTTACAGACTGCAATGTAGCTGTGCATAAAACTCAGCTGGAAACAGTTTTACTCTCAAATACAATTTTCCCTTGATATTAAGCCTATGTTGGCAATAAGCTTGGTAAATACTATTTCTTACTCTGTTTGCAAACCCAAGTGTAAAATGAGACTCAAGTGTCAAATGGGAGACACACATGATTTCTCCTACTGTTTGGCTAATGTGCTGAAAAACACCATGTGAAGAGTCATCCTGAGCTGCTGAAGTGGCACTAATTTATTACTGTAAAATGGAACAATGAATGGCAGTACTCACAAAACCCTGGGGAAGGCGTGTGAAAAAATGAATGAGGGGCTGATGTAACCTCTGACTGCTCTCAGAGACAGCTCATCTTTGACAGGGAAGTGGAAGTTATGTATTACTTGGAGGTGCCCACACTGACAGTTGTGAGCTTTGCAGATCTCCAGACTGGAAGCTGTGCGGTCTCATTAGCACAGAGTTGCTCTCAACCTGAAGTACAAAACTCAACAGCTTGTGCACTCTACTGTGCTAATATTGGGCTGTTTCATGCCCAGTCAATGCAGGCCCAGTTAAAGTGAGCCAATCTCACCCTGCCTTATAAGTATATGTAGCATATGTGGTTTTTCCTTTTTTTTTTCACTCAAAATATATTTTCTTATTTATGTAGGGGGAAAAGAAGACATAACAAAAAAACCCCAAAACAAACAAACAAACAAACAAAACAAAAAAATCATGTATATGTATATAGATACATATGTTGGGTTTCGTTTTTTTTTTTTGGTTTGGTTTGGTTTTTTGATCTTGGCTTCTTAGAGAGTCCTGGTGGACTATGGCTGTTGTGTTGTATCCATATTTCAGGCAGTTAACCTGGTGTCTAAATGGACTTTGAAGCAACGACAACATGCCAAGTATTTTTTTGACAAAGACATAAAAACTGTAGGAAATTCAAACAAAATTAATAACTTGATTATAAAAAAGGATCTTGTATTTGGGTTAAATTTCCTCTCAAATATTTTAATTGCTTGGAAGTCCAGAAGTGAATGTAGCAAGGCTCTTCTATATCTTCTTATATCTGTCTACTGGAAATTACAGTCCTCTCCAGAAAAAGAGAGACCTTAACACATTATAAAGCAGTCAACCAACTCCATGCATAAACTTGGCATTGGAACAGTTTCTAAATTGATACGTATTAATTACCCCAGAAAAAGAGATTTGGGGTGATAATATCAACTGTTGCAGGAATTCACTTTTTCCTATTGAATTCACATGAAAACATTTGGATGCTGAGGAGAAACAAAACAAAACAAGGAGCAGTATTAGCACTTATATTAAAGAAAAATATATGAAACTTGATTAACTATGGTTTTTTTTATATCTTTTCTCTGCCTTTTAGAATTATCTAGTCTTGATTCTTTCTAATAATTTTAATATATTTTTTTTCTACTTCATTACCTTTAATTTCTTTAATTTCTTTCATTTTGGAAGAGAAAAAGATGGAAGCAATTCCTTTTTTATGATAGAAAAATTTCCAGGTTTTTTTTAGCTCTCCATCTGGACATAAACCTACAAATTCATCTTTGGCTTTACAGATGATTGAATCTATATCTATTTGTGTACTTCAGTCACATTTTCTTTCCTCTGACATAAATCTGATCTTGTATTTTTACATTCCACATGTTGCCTTCCCATGGTATTAGCAGAGGGCTATGACACCAGTTACCCTCAAATTACACAGCTGCAGATTGCATTCAGATTTCATTATTATCAGTATTTCTTATACTGTGTAGCAAAATTCATCATTAATAATTAAATTGTGTATTTAAGTGGGCCTATATGTGCAGAGAAGGACAGTGATGATACACAGTAGGTGAATTAGTTCTTAAATTGAAGAATCCCTGAAGAAATTTTAAATAATCACAGATCAAAATCTATTTCAGGTCTTTGACCTTATCCTGAATAATATACTAGTGTTTTCTTTACCTCAGTGCATTTGAGGTAGCAAAAAGGCTGCACAGAGATCAGAGTGAAGCATCATTCAATAAAAGTTAGTCTCAGTGGAATATTTGGGTTATAAGGTTCTCTTACAACCATTTCTAATTTCACTGAATTCTTTGTAAAAATGTGCATTCCTTCAGTGGCTAGAAAGGCATAATATGAGTTCTTCCAGGTTCTTTAAGTAGGGGTTTGTGCAGAGCAGAACTGTGAGCATGAGTGAGGTGTGCAAGAAGGGCACCACTGTGAGTGTGCAAATGGGCACAGCCCTGTTGAATGTGGGCATGCAGAGCCTCATTGTGGGCACCAGTGAACAGCTACAGTGTCATTGCTGCTGTCTCCTGCTCACACAAGGCAGGAGAAATTGCTGCCTTTGCCACCTCTAGTGCCCCAGGAGCAAAAGGTGTGTGGTGCTCTTCTTCCTGTGTCCACCTGTGGGCTGGAGGACAAGTGGGAGGAATGTAGCTGCATGGCTCAGGAGCGCCCCCAGCCCGAGCCCCCTCCCCCCCCAGACAACTCCTCCATCCCCACCCCACCAACCAGCCTCTCTCTCCATCCTGCCCTAGCACTCACCTGGTGCCTCATCCACAGGCTTAGCAACCCCTTCACGTGGTAGGAGTTGGGATTCACCTTCTCCTCCATGGACGTCTCCATCTGACTCTGCCACAGAGGCACTTAGGGGAGCTGTGACTCCTGAACAAGGTGCCCTCCTGAGACTGGGCATCCCAGGGCTCTGTGCCCCTTCAATACCTCCACTGCCAGTGTCACAATGTGTCACAAAGTGCCCTGGAACACGACTTTGCGCCAGAGGGCCACCCCTAGCACCCATAACAACCACAGAACTGGCTAGAAGCATCTGAAACTGGCTCGAAACAACTGGAACCACTAATTCAGCGTCCACTTTGTCTGTCTGGCATGCAAACCTGTAACTACAGAGACAGTGCAAGATTCCGTTGTTTTGTTGGTTTTTTTGTTGTTGGGGTTTTTTTAAATAAATACGTATTATTTTGTTTTGGTTTTCTGTTCAGTAGCAATTCATAAGGTTTAATTTTTCAATGTCTATCTACTACATTACATAGGTTTAGAGGAAAGAACAGTTGAAACAGATTTTTTGAGGTTGGTTTGACCCAATTTCTGGAATTTCATTTTGATGTGGTGCTGATTTTGGCTGGGATAGTGATAATTTTCTTCATAGGAGCTAGTATGGAGCTATTGAAACAATTCTTGAAGTAAATCAGAATAAAATTAGTGGTTTTTTGGGGGGTTGCTTTGTTTTGTTTTTGTTTGTTTGTTTTTAAGTTTGGAAGTTATTATTTGAATGTCCAAAATCCATATCCTTTCACCTGTGAAACTTCAATGCTGAACTCTATGTCTAGTAGTGTAATACAATTTTCATCTTAAATCTAGAGCTTTGTGGCTGCAAGGATTTTGCATAAGATGACCACTAAGAAGTGTGGTTGCTAAGGCAAGGTTGAGCCATCTCACATAACAGTGGGTCCCAATGTCACTGTAGAAAAAAATAGCCCTACAATGAAATAAATATTCTATGTCTGTTCATTAAAGTAGAATGAAAATTTTATTTTATAATATATCAAAAATTTATCTTTCAATTGAAGATAATTTTTTTCTGATTGAAATTTGTTTCAGGATTTAATTTTAAAAAGATTTATATGGTATTCATAGGCACAGGGTGCAAAAATGTATTTCAGTATAATAATATATTGTGTTATCTTTATCTAATGAGTCTTAATTTGGGGGGAGGTATGTATTCTAGGATATAGGATTATGAGAGAAAGGAAAATGCTCTGCTGTTTTGATTTTTGTCTTTGAAATTCAATACAGCTAAGCACATTAGTGTGCTTACCTGATCCACAAAGGTACCTGAGGAAGCTTTTCAACTGAGTCTTGTGGGATTTAGATTCCTAACTCAATTAAATCCATTCTATTTCTTTAGATGTGCTTCAACCGAAACATTCATACTAAGCTTTAAAGTAAACTTTGGTGAAAGGAGTAAAGTTTTCTTCTCAAACTCAAATAGTAGCAATTTTAATTTCCTTTGCCTAATGAGATTAAAGTACTGAACTACTGCATTACTCTTGTGACCTCTTTCCCTTTGGTAAGCTGTCTCAAGTGTGGCAAACGTGGCATATGAGAACAGAGGAAATGTCAAACTGGGGAGCAAAGGTTTACAAAATTTAATAACTTTCATAAGCTTTAGCTTCTTGACTTAATATGGACAAAAAAACAAGAAAAAAGGGAAATGCCAGATGCTATAATAATATGGCTTCTTCTAAAACAGAAAAAAGTGTACAAACAGATTTATAATGACTTTTTGTAATCCATGGAGTGCAGATTTACTGTAGTTAATATTTTCTCTTTAAAGTTCAGTTAATATTGTTGTTCCTTGCCAAGTCTTTCAAGATGTTCCTATTGGCTTAAACCACCATGGTTTGTACTTAGTAATGTCTGCAGGGAAAGAGCATATATCACAAAAACTTCTTAAATGAAAAATTTCTACTTTATAAGGAAATGTGTCCTTTCTTTAGCCATTTGATGATAAATTATCCCAGTGTTATATGTATAAGTGTTTTCTTGTGGTTTTGTAGAGCATGCATATCTTTTTATTTTTTTTATTTTTTTTTCCCCACAGTCTGTTATATTGAGTTTTGGTAGTCATTAAATAACATTAAATGTTTTGCATAAGTGAGGCTAAATTTCTCTATTTTGGTTAGTATGTGTTTTCTAATTATTGTGCTAGTTGGTGCTGTGTTTGGTGGTGAGAGTAAGCTTCAGATTAACATCAAGAATTTTTGTTTTCCTTCGAATCATTTACACAGAAAATGTTAAAGGGCTCTTGGAACTAAAACAAATGCAAAAGATAAGGAAAATTTGTCTTTTCCAAAAGTCGGATGCTTATCTAAATGTACAGGAAGTGGTACACCAGTATCAGTGGTGGTTTTTTTTGAAATTCATTAAGATATATAATCATACAACATAGAACGGACTGTTAAAAGGACAACTGTATTTTAAAATGAATATGTCCCCTGCTGAAAATACAGCTACATGGAGGGGCAGATTCATGGGGTTTTTCCAGTCTTTAAACATTATTTGCCGCTGTGCTATGGCAGTGCAACGCAGGTCCTGATCTGATCTGTTCTATGGAAAATCCCTATGGTATCCCAGTGCAAAGGTGTTCATTGCCAGGTTACACCTGAGTGCCATGACAGCTGTAACCAGGCCAAAAAGCAGCTGCCCTTCCAGACCTCTCTGCCCCCATACCTCCCTCTTTCTCTGAGGCTTAGCCTTTCAATCCACCTCTGCTCCACTGTCCTGCCAAAAAACACCCATGGGAAGACATTATTCTGTCCTCAGGCGCTTAAATGTTTGTGGTGTGTCTCAAAATTGCTAATGATTACTGAAGCCTTGGTTAACAGATTCCTAATGGCACCATATATTTGTATTAACATATTGATATAAATATTGACATCACTTCCCTGTTCTAGAGCACTGTAATTTCTGGATCAGTTCTTTTTGCATGCAAATGCACATACAGTTAATCAAACTGAAGATGTGATGTACAATTAAGATTATTTAAAAGTTCTTTCCAGCTCAGGGAAAAATAAATAACTTTGTCATATTGAGCAAGGAAAAAGAAAAACTTTCTGGAGTTGCTTTGTGCTCGTAAATGTTATACTGCACTTTAACTTCTATTTAATTGTATGTATAGACACAAATATCTGTCTGACACATATATGGTTTTAAATAAATCCTTATCTACAGTTTCAATCTATCAGGACTACCTGTAGGCAAGAAACAGTAATCAAAACTGCTTGGAGTTCTATGCAGTTAATATACTCTTTCACAAAGAATACTGATATTTTAAATTCAATATCACAGTTTCACTATATTATCTCTATCTCAATATTTTAAGAGTGAAAGCAATGTAGAGGAGATTAATAAAGAGAAATATGTATTTTTTTAAAAAATATGTACCATTCCTGGTAACATCATGGCCTATTTATATGGTTAGGACTTTTAATCTTTGAAATTTTAAAGTAAAAAGTGATCCTTTGATTCAAAATCTGTTTGAAATAAAGTATTTCATTGAGTCTCAGCTCTTTCTGAAGCTCTCACTGCAATTCTTCGCATTTTTACACAGTTCTAGTCACATAGGCATGACAACGCAGCTTATGGAATTTCCACCAGATAAGTCACAGCAACAAGGTGTTTGTACTCTCCTAAGCACATGTTGTAATTTGATTAATTTTAATCCTCTTGTATTATGAACTAATCTGCTGAATTTTCGTGTATTTACTGCAAGTCAACAGTTTTCACATATTTAGTTATCGCAGTTCAGCTGATATTCAGCAACTTTGTGATATTAAAGCAGTTGAGTTCTTTGTAAGAAAAAGTTTAGAGGTATACAGCGCAGCTGTTACTCAAGTGTTACTGAAATTCCAACATCAAAAAATCCTTGATCTTCCTCATAATCTCCAAAACAAAGCTACTGGAGAACAGAATGTATTTTCAGAAGCAGTCTCAATAATGAGATATTGTGGAAGAGATTAAATAATTTGCCATCTGCTGAACAACATGATACACCAGTATGGCCCAGAGATTTTCTTTCCTTGGAGATCTTTCTACAAGGCATCCTTACATGTGCTTTTTCAGTTTTTAGAAATTAGTGTAACCTCTCCCCATGATTGCGTCTCTTCAGGCTGCATTAGTACTTTGTTTTAGTCACTTTTTTTAATCATTCCAGAGGGAAATCGAAGACCAGTGTTCCTCATGTTGAGATTCCATATCTAAACATATATCTGTAGACATATATATATATATACACATTTTATATAAGAAGTTATGTAATATATAGAAATTTTATGGCAGTGACACTGTAGAAGTTGCCTTTGAAAATAAATCATAGTATGTTTGGGGAGAAGGAAGGAAAGAGGTTTGTACTCTTAAATTCCTAAAATAACCACAGGTAATCTTATATAGCCACATAAGAAACAGAGGACATGGAACTGTCCTCACACAAAGTTGTATGGTCAGTGTAACAAACAGGAAACAATTAATTTCGGAGGGGTACAGAAATTAATGCAATTTAATATCAGGCTCTGGTAATCAGTCTAGTAAACAAACTTGTGCTTTGTGGCTTTTGGTTACATTATGCTGCCATCTCTATGCTGTAACTGTAAATGTACAGACAGTCTCTGAGCTGAAAAAGAATAATTGAAAGAAGGCAGAATAGAGAAGCATGCAGTTTAGGGACCTGTGCTCCGTGCCTGGCTGAGGCAAAGTTCTTTTTATTCATATATTACGGTGCTGTGTTTTGGATTTGTGACTGAAAAAGTGTTGATAACACACCGGTGTTTAGACTGTTGCTGAGCAGTGCCTGCACCACATGAAGGATTATGGGTGGGGGACAAAAACTTGGGAGTGGACACAACTGAGACAAGCGGCCCAGATGGGCCCAGGGGATATTCCACATCAAATAACCATAAAAGTGGAGAGGTTTTGACTATCAAGGTGGCTGTTTTTCAGAGACTAGCTGGACATTGGTCTGCTTGTGGGAGGTGATGAGTGACTACCTTTGCATCACTTGTGATTGTTTTGTTTTTTTCTCTTTTCTTCACTTGTTAAACTATTTTTATCTTGAACAATAGATTTTCTCTCTTTTGCTCTTTTTATCTTTCCTTTGTCCTGTTGTCTGTGTGATTTAGTGATTGAGAAGCTGTGTGAGTACTTGGCTGCTGGCCTGGGCCCAACCTGACATCTGATCCAGTCAGATCTCCGAAGCTAAGCAGGGTCAGCCCCAGTTAGTACTTGGATGGGAGACCTCCTGGGAATACTGGGGGCTGTAGGTTCTAGTCCTGAGGACTTCACTGTCACCATACAAGCTCTCTCAGCTGTGGCAGATGAACCTTAGGAGTTAAAGGGTAGGGCCAGTTCTGCACATGCTGTGCCTCACCTAAAAATCCATTATGCAGGCTCAAAGGACCACATCCATGTGGGTAGAGCCCTTCCCAAGTCTTTGTTCAGGAAAGCTGAGCCATACATACATTAGTGATTGAGAAGCTGTGTGAGTGCTTGGCTGCTGGCCTGGGCTCAACCTACCAGAACCTGATCAGTCAGTATGGAGCAGGCTATCTTTAAAGGGTGTGTTTATGAAGTCTCCTAATTTATAGGACGTGGTGAAGCAGAATAGGAGGATTTGAAAGAAGCAAGAGGGACTGAATGAGCAACGGGGACAAATTCTTAGTTTAGAGTAGGACCTTAGGAAATTCAGCATTTACTCTTCCATTGGTTGCTCTGCCTTGCATGGTATATTTAGGTTTATTCTATTTTTTTCTTAAAAATGGCTTTCATGCTTTAACTTCTTCTACAAGATGATAGTGATAATTAGAGGATTAGCATTAGTTCAGGTGGAAATACTATTTAATCTGGCTTGGATATAGGTAGGAGAGAGAATGACAAAAAACTTCCCACCAGAGAGACATAATGGTATTTTCATGTTTATTATGCCTCTAAGTGTTCCAATACCTAGACATATGTATTCTGTTTCATGTTAGTGCAGCATCCTGAAGCCAGGAAACACAGTATTTTTCATTAATTTATGGCAAGCCATAACTTTTTTTTTCATTACTCTTCCTGTGAGCTAGTGCATTTGCCATGATTCCTCAACTATCAAATCTGCCACTTTTAAAACTTATCTCAAATAGGGTTGCAACAAGTTCAGTTTTTAGAAACTAACTTCTTTAATAGGTGATAGTATCCAAAATATTTTTTCTGTCTCCCTCAAATGTCCTTCAGTATTATTTTCGACTACTGGCACCTTCTCCTAACAGCCACTACACACCTCTAAACTGAGAACAAAATACATGAGCTTTTAGCCTAAAACATATTTTTTACACGAGTTTTCAAGAGAATGAAAAATTGCATTTCAAAATGAAAATGCTATATCAAACACAAGTTTAACATAGCAATATTTAAAGTTCTAGTAGCAATTTTAGTGCCAAAGGAAATTTAATTGCGTATAAAATATCTGATATCAGCTTCTGATAATGTAAGTACAAATATTAAATAATTTTTGTTTGTTTTTATTTTTACAGTTTTATACCAGTACAACTTTGAAAGACCAAAATCTAAGCAGTCTAAGAATAGAGCTGACCCTGTTCTCTTTCTCATCTCCATAGTATGTTGCATTTTTAAGCTCTGCTTCTTGGTTCCTGTTAGAGCTTATTTTTATGGCAAAAGTATGCACAAACCAAAAATAGACAATCTTTGCATGTCTTCATAATGAGAATCCACAGTAGAATGCCATGTGTTATGTTGCATAGAGCTAATTGGCTCAGGCACTGTAGTGTGCTATGAAGTATAAAATCTTGATTTATTTTTTTAATACTAGCCAGTCTAAGCAAAAAACAGAAAGAAACAGGCAGAGTAAAGAGAATCAAGAACAGACTGTCATTTTGATGATAAAATATTGTTGTGAAAATTGTTTTAAAGAAAGTCATCTTGAGTCTTATGCATCACTCAATAAGCTTTGAAAAGGTGTTTCATAAGTAGCCAGTTAAGGAAAGCTTCTTTTTCTGACATATTATGTCCCATATTCTCCACCCTACCCAAAAATCTTGCTGCACTGATACAATATCCTTTGTTTGCTTTCTCTACCTGCCATAATTACTGCCACCTCATTTCTGCATTCCCTCATGCCCTTCTTGTCTAGTTTCCAGCTTTAGGAACAAGACCTGCTGCTTTATCCCTTACATACTCACTTTTCAGAATTTTTGTGACTTATGAGATCACTTCATCAGGTTTGCAAATGCCTTGTTGAAAAACCCCAAAGGAACTGACAAATAAATAGAAGGCACAGTGACATTGTATAATCCTCTTTATACAAAATTAAGAACAGAATTACAAACACAGATAAGCAGGGGGAAAAGAAATCTGTTAATTTTTATTTTATTAAATGTTATGAAGTGTAATAAATTTACGATAATTTGCCGTTACTGTTACAAATGTTTTAGAAGAACTGTTTTCAGCTGTGAGACCTAATTTCTTTAGATTTCTGGAAATCAGATTTCAACCACTGTATTGGAAAATTAAAAACTTTTCTAACCCTGAAATCTATACATTGAATTGAAGCTTTTGAATGAAACCAGGCTCTAGCAGTGGACCCAGGAGTTATTAGCTTTATATTTTTCTCCTTTTCAGCATGGAATCTGGCCTTCAAAATGATACATATGATACTGAAAAATTAAGGGGAAGACTTTCTCAGTAAAGGTGAATATTCTGTGCGTTGAGTCCTATCAGCAGGTACAACCTGCAAGAAGCTTGTTTATCCAGCAGAACGATCTCATTATTAGGACAGTAATGTAGTGTGGTTTATTTCATACCCTCAAATCACTCCAGGAAATAACTGAGTGAATGTTATTTATCTTGGACCCTGCATTGTGCTATTATGTGTAGCAATAACTGGCAGCATATTAAAATAAAGATCAGGGACTGCAAACATTCATTTAAAGGCAGTTCTGAAATTTCAAAGCTGTTGAATTATTCAAGTATTTTCCAATTTATAAAATAAAAGATGATTGAGTGTTTGATGATGCAAAAATATAAATAAAAACATTGAAAAATATTGAGTGTATTTTTTTCCTCCACAGTTGTTTTGAACAACCATAATTGTAGGTGTTGATTTTGTGTCAGTAGCAGCCATAATTAAGAAAGGAAACATTCAATATTTTCTTTGGTCAATGCCCTAATTATACACAAAGAAAAGAAAAAACAGTCAAAATAGAAATGGACAGGGCTACAATAGATATACCTCAATTTATTTAATATTAACAAATGTGAATGAATATTAAGTCATTGCTCTTCTCTGCCCCTATTTTATGAAATCAGTAACACGAGGGTTTTAATATGTAAAAATGTAACTTTTTTAAGGTGGCAATGTCAATACAAAAATCTAAAGAACTCTCTAAATGTATGTTTGTGTCTTTTAAAATATACCTTTATGTTCTTCAAGAAATTTGGAAATTAGGATTTTAATTAGGTTTCTCATACATTCAAGTTTTCCTAGACTGAAAACCACATGTGTGCTTCACACATCCCGTGCAGAGTGTACACAGAAAGAGTCAGTTAAAGTGCATGCATGTTATCATCTGACCATTTACAGTACTATAATTTTTAAGGACATGACAGTCTATTTTTCTTTCTTTTAGGTGGTTTTAAGCCTCTGCTTGTTCCTCAGTTACAGTGGAATAGCATCATTTTAAGCAGAGGTAGTTACCTCCTGAAATATCACTGTTTTCACAAAATATCACAGAAGGTTTTTTGTGTCTTATGATGTGAATGATGAGCTATTAGATCTGACAAAATTCCATTAACACCTTCTCATAAATGAAGGCACATTGGCTGAGCAGTAGTGTGAGGTATTTCCTGGAAGATTTTTAAGGTATGAAGCCTTCCAGCTGTAATAAGGTTCATACAGTTCTAAGTGACTTGAATGTCAGTTTTGGCAAAGTTTAAATGGTATATTTCTGTAAGCAGGAAGAGAAACACTCTCATTTTCACTTAATTGAAAGACCCTATTGAGAAGAGAACATGTTTTCTTAAGCTTGTCACTGGCATAACTGTAATAAAGCACAGAATTACAGGATGGTTGAGGTTAGAAAAGACCTCTGAAGGACGCATGGTCCAAACCTCTCCTCAAGTAGGGTGGCCTAGAAATGGCTGGCTTCTGAATACCTCCAAGGACAAGGAATCCCCAACCTCCCTAAGACACCTCTGCCAATCCTCAGTCACCCTTAACAGTAAAAAACGTGTTTCCTGGTGTTCAAAAACAGCCTACTGAGTTTCAGTTTACCTCTTGTCCCGTTACTGGGCACCAGTGGAAAGAACCTGGCTCCATCCTCTTTGCACCTTCCTTTCAGGTGTTTGTAGTCATTACTAAGAATCCTCCCTGAGTCTTCTCTTCTCCAGGCTGATCAGTCTCTGTGCTAAGCTTGTGCTCATAGCAGAGATGCTCCAGTCTCTTAACCATCTCTGTGGCCCTTTGTTGGACTCTCTTCAGTCTGCACTTGTGTTTTGTATTCAGGAGACCAGAGCTGGATACAGCACTCCAGGTGTGGGCCCACTAGTGCTGAGCTTGGTAATGTTCTCTGTGGTTTTGTATGTGAATAAGAATATCTGGCAGCATATTTGTGTAAGCCTGTTAAACTGTACAACAAATGATCCTTAGCATGCTTCTGTGAGAAACAGCATACTAAAATAAAGTCAATGGTATCTGCCCTGCATCCTTCATTCAATACAAAGGTTTGAAACAGAGCCGGTGTCATTCTGCAATATATTCGAATGGATTCAGCAAGCTCAAGGAACTGAGAACTATTAGAAGTGAATATCCTGAGAGAGAAAACATGACTAACAGACTAATAATGTAAACCAAAGTGTACTAACTTAATTACGCAGTGAAAGGCAAGATTACAATTTGATAATAAATTATGATGAAGAACATATTATCTGGTAACTTATATAATGAAATTTACACTGCTAAGAGGTGCCTGTTAATTCATTTTTGGCATGGGGATTTAGAAACAGAGAGAAATAGAATCAGATCAGAGAGAGAATACATTTCAGAAAGGTAAAAAATAAAATGATCATAGATGTAATTGAATTCTAGAATAAATGGAAGCTAGTTTCTGGGAGTCCTGTGAGGAAGCTAATAGTGTAGCTTTCTTTCCATTCACTTCAATTTCTGCAAGAATACAACTAAGTCTTATTAGGGTCTTGTAACTGTTACTGATTTTTAGGAACTGTTTGGTGGGAAATTTGGAACAGGGACATAGTATTTTCTCTTCCTGACCTTAAAAGTAAATTGAGGAGGAGACAGTCCAAAAGTATATCAAATATTTCTTTATGTGAATTTTGTTTACAACTAAACTTCATTCTAAAGATCTTTATTATTTTCCCCCTCCATCTTTCAATATGGTTATCAAACTTAAGTTATTGTAAAACAGTGATGTGTCAAGATGTCTTTCTTATTTTGTACACATAATGAATACTGTGGTATTATCCAAATAGAGATCTCAGAAATCACTCTCTGGCATGTTATTCTCCCAAGTAACAGATCAAAACATTGCCTAGGTTTAAAGGGCTAATAGTGTTTTATCTTGCACAGTAGTTTGAATTGTCCACTAAAGTCAATATTCAATATTCAGCCAACTCTAGGATGAGAATTCAGCTTTTCAAAAGTTGATTTTCTAAGCTATCTACCCACCCAAGGTCTTCTGAAGCTAATAAAAAGAATTATCAGATTCAAAGACAAAATATTTATATGAGACATAGATACTAATTTTAACATGAAATAAATTGTCCCTTGGATATACTGATTGTTTTCTACTGACTGGACTGGGGTTTAATTAACTAGCTGAGACTGGACACTGAGTTTTTAAGTGAAAGAATGTAATAGTGAATTCTCACAGCAGAAATTCCTTAAGAAAAAGTCATTGTATAAAATATGTCTTCTAGTTTTATTTGTTTTGGTATTCTTAATTAAAAAAAGAGGAGGAGGAAGGGAGGTTGTTGGGGTTTTTTGTTTGTTTTGTTTTCATTTTGGATTTTTGTGCAGGGAGGGAATTTGGTTTTGTTGCTGGGGTTTAGAAAGTCAAAAACTCTGGTATTGCTTTCCATTAAACAGTTATTGTGGGAAAGTATTAGTAATGCCTGATGTTCCTCAACAAAGGAAAAAAAAAGAAAAGAAAAATAATAATTTAATTTGTAATGTACTTCTGGAAAGTCAGAAATTCCAAGTAAGAGCTACTTAACTTGTTCTTGAATAATCCGTTAATATTACTGACAGTCATTTTCCTGGCAGTATCTTTTTACACATTTGCCCTTATTGTAAAGACAGTTTCTGCTCCTCCATCAAATCTAAGTCAAACTTTCACACTTTTTGATTAAGACTACAGCTCTTTGTCCTAATATCTTCTGAGATTTCATTTGCGTGGTTACCCTGAAAATATTTGATTGATTCAGTTCAGATTGGGACACCCTGTGTACCACATGGCTTCTGTGTTGCACTGATTTCTCTCCAGTATTTTATAACTGCTCATGCTGGAGTTCCGCAAAAGATAAAATAGCAAATACTCAATTGTCTCAGAAATTATCAACACTTAGCAATAAATGTCCTAATAACTCTGTCCAATACAGACAAGTACATGGCATTGATACCAGGAAAATGCAGTTAATTTTTCAGACATCAAAAGAATCCTGCCAGTCACCCAAAGGACCTTTTCTCAGATGCAATCCTTTCCCACAATAAAGGTTGCTGTGTGAATAGTGTGCTCCAAAGCCTTTGACAATCTCTTGTTATTTTCTCTTCTCTTTTAGCTGATGGATGCACTGACTGGTCTGTGGATTACAAGAAATATCAAGTTCTAGTGGGAGAACCTGTTCGTATAAAATGTGCACTTTTTTATGGATATATTAGAGCTAATTACTCTCTAGCCCAAAGTGCTGGACTTAGCTTGATGTGGTACAAAAGCTCTGGACCTGGAGATTTTGAGGAACCTATAGCTTTTGATGGAACCAGAATGAGCAAAGAAGAAGACTCCATTTGGTTCCGACCAACAGTGGTACAAGACAGCGGTCTCTATGCATGTGTTATAAGGTACTATATTTTAATATACTGCATTTAAATTAACCAAATATGAAACACGGTTCTTCATAGTGAGACTTTTGTGTCAAAGAAATTTTTTGTGTGTTCTTTTTGCTTTTCCTCCTGGCATTCCCTTCCCTGAAATGGTTGATATTTGAGCAGATATTTTGAATGTCTTGAACACTTTAAAATTTCCTTTGTATAAATTTAATAATTTTTGACAAAATCTCAAATTTATAAGGTGTGTGGAACTAGATGAATAAGTCATATGTTCCTGTTTCTGATTCTATTTTCACTCTTGCAATCATTATCCTAGTGTAAAAAGTTTCTTTTCCACATTTAGATTTAATTTTATATGGATTCATTAAAAGGTTTCACTTAATTAACTTTTTTTCTTTTAAAAAAAATTGTTATTTGATATAAAGCAGTTACATCAGGGAAAACAGAAGGTGAAATTTCAGCATTTCTACAGACATACATCCTGTAGAATCACATCTGGCTAAACCTGATAATAGAGGCTGGATGCCAGATGTCTTCCAAAAGTATTTAACCTTCTGATTCATCAAGCTTTATCACCATAAATTGGACTAGATCCTGCTTTCTGCAACAAGTGTTCAGCATTTTTTCTGCATCTTTAAAATGGTTTACACTGAGACATTGTTTCCAACCCTTTACAGTGTTCCTCTCTATCTGTACATGGGTAAAAAGTGGTTTTGCTACTAATACACGATAGAAAGAGTCAAAAACAAAGCATGAAGAAACTGAGTGGCCTGAAAAGGAACCTGTGTGATGCAGCTATTCCAGTGATGCAAGGAAAATAAGGAAATTGTTCTACCAGCACCTGGAGACACTTAGTCTCTGCCACATTATTTTTATTATTTTTTATTTTTGGTAGAGGGAGGGGGAGCACAGATTTCTCTCTGGCTTGTGTGTGATGAAGGAAATTTTTACTAAATAATATGTTTATAGAAACATTTATTCTATGAGCCCTTTACATAACCTTTGCAAAATTTGATATCACATCATTTGTTCAATAGCATTTTTGACCTTTTTTTTTCTGATGATGGCAGTTCTCTTTAAAAGAAAGCCACAAAAAACCCTAAAAAGTTACGCTAATTAAGGAGAATGTATAGTTAGTTATATTTAGATTAATGTATTTCAGGTAAGTGTATAACAGTAGCCTTGAAAATGGAAACAGTTTAGTCCATTATTCCATAATGCTGTTTAAAAGACCATCTCTGTTTATATAAAGAAAACCTTAATTATCTGATGGACTTTTCAGCAAGTATGGATATATATTAATTTAGATAATCAGACATACTTTAAAATGTGTTTGTCTTCTCAGCCTGTGTTTATGACTTCTTTTTTAGTCCAGAGATAGGTAAGGGCATGTTCTAATCTGCTTTATAATACATACTGCTTTTTTAGCACGTGCTTAATTTCCAATGTAAATTGATGACAGATTTTGAAAAATAAAGTGCTAAATAAATGCTATACTGAATAGTATTATGACAAGTTACAAAACCTTTCACCTTGACGATACCTTCTGGAATTGTCTAAAGAGTTGATACTAATAGGTCTAAACTTGTTATACCAGTGTTTCAGTTTTAGATTTCTTGGATGGAACCTTTCAAAAGTATGAGTAAGGTCGCTATTGGTAGAAGACAAAATCATCATTTCACTATCAGAGGAATATACTCTTTAAGCGTGTTTTGTACATACAGTTAAAAGTCACTTTCAAGTAGGTTTGAATGCCCATCTAGAATCTATTTAAAACTTAATAATTCAGATTCCTGAGGTAAACATGTATTTGATATTTTAATCTAAAATAAATAAAGGAAATTCAATACTCAGCAGTATAATGGCTCTCTTTTCCGTTCATCCTTCCTTCAGATTTCTACACTATAAAGTGATTATCTGAGGGAAAAAAAAAAAAAGGCTGAAGTGATGCCATCTGACAAAATTATACACTCTATCAGTTTTTCTGAAGATATTGCTACAGAGATATCTAGCTAAGCCTCTCACATCAGATAGCTCTCTACTGCTTTTTAGTCTCATCACTGAAATCAGAATACTCAGCCCTGCTGTCACCTTATGTTGTATACTGGTAACATGTACCAAGGAATCTTGAGAAAGGTTAATGAGCAAGAACTATAATTTCTTTGAAGGAACAAAGTGAAGATTGCAGGGGTGGTATTTGGGAGTTTTTCTTACAGATTTGAAGTTTCTGTTTGTTTTAATGATGAGATGATGCCTTCAGAATGATGTTACAAGCTATTTTAGATTTATTATCCCAGTAGAGAAACTCAGTTAAGACAGTTAAATCTATGTAGTAGCAAACATATTCAGTGTGATGCTTGCAATAACTTAAGTAGGAGAGCAAGGAGAAGAAATGTACCTGAGAGGTAATGAGGGCAGGCAAGAAAGGGTAAATGGGCAAAAGCAGAACTGCACTTTGAGTAAATGACTCTGCCTGGTTTTTATTTTAAACTCAATTAAAGGGATGGAACAGTCCAGGACTTATTCTTTTCCTTGCTTAGAAGCTCCTTTATTCACAGTTCTGTGCCTTTGATACCTGTGCCAACAAGAAGGAAGAGAAATATATATATTGCACCAAATGTGCAGAATACAAACATGCTGGCACAGTCTGTTTGGCATTAAATGGGTAAAGGGTAGTTACTGGACAAAACTGATTTCTACAGTGACTACATTCCAGTAGAAAAATGGAATTTGAATAAGTAGATGCATTCACATTTTCAGTGAAACTAACCTAGGGATAGTAATGAAATATGTCTCTTTTTTCCTTCAGAAGCAAAGAAACAACTTTTTTCCTTATTCAAAACTGTTCAAAATACTCCAAAACTTAAATTCTTATTCCTGCTTTTCCTCTTATGGGAAGCTGGCTTCCATAAGGAATTAACCAAAGTGAGCCCTATTATCAAGGCACTGGTGCACACTCCTAACTGAAGAAGAGGAGACAGAATCCCAGAAACACCTTTCAGCTTACAATTCAACATAAGGACTATGAGCTGACTGGTACAAATTGTATGAGCTTATACCCTGCTTTTGAGGAAGAGAATAATGCAGTTT
>VWZD01005482.1:50904-112272 GCA_013396695.1 Sakesphorus luctuosus | reverse complement strand
TTTCTGGTTTTGGGGTTGCTCTGCAGATTCTGGCCTGTCTTTTTCAGGCTGCATTGAAATGAACCCTTGTAAGGCAGTACTTCAATTTTTTCTTTTATATAATTATAATAATAATAATAAATATGCACATTAAATTTGTCAGTCTGTAGAAAATCTTTATAATGTGACATTTTCATGATTTTGCCAATTTTTTTAAGCTTTGCAGGCTGAATCTTTACATAAACTGTTTTATCTGGACTAATTTTCATCGACATACCTGTTGCCTGAGAGTGAAATTGATCGCAAAGTTTTTATTTAATGAAGTTACATAATTAAATTTAATTAGAGATTGTATGTAAAAACAAACACATTTTTTAAAAAGTAGGCAAAAAAAATGAAATTTAAAATTATTGGGTTCTTCCTGATGTGTTAAGTTGCTTTATGACAACCTTGAAGAATACAAAATAATTTTCTGTATACTCTTTTCAGTTATTTGCAATATGTAGTGAAAAAAAAATTAATGGGCAATTAGGTTTCGGGTTTCTCTAATAAGTCTTTC
Organism: Sakesphorus luctuosus; assembly: GCA_013396695.1. Taxonomy (NCBI): domain Eukaryota; kingdom Metazoa; phylum Chordata; class Aves; order Passeriformes; family Thamnophilidae; genus Sakesphorus; species Sakesphorus luctuosus. Next base: position 111,734 of record VWZD01005482.1, on the reverse strand, counting down.
AAACAATGTGAACTGGATAAATTTAACATCAAGGAATAAACTTCACAATGAGACTCATTTCTGTGATGTTCTTGAGGATTTCAAGATCAATGTGGCTGCTTCTAAGGGCAGTATGTACAGATTAAGGCTCATCACCTTCAGCTGTGGGTGATTTAATTGACAGAGAGATTGCTTAAAAGAACACAAATACTAATGCCATTTCAGTGACATGTCATGATATGTTTTTGTTGTGCTGTTTTTGTTAGAAGCATTTGGGGTTTTTTTGTTTGTTTGTTTGTTTTCCCTTCTGGACATTGCAATTAACCCTTGTGCTGGTTTAGAGGTAAAGCAGCAGGAGAAATGAGCTCAACATGAGAGAGATTGTAAGCCAGAGCTACAATCTAATAATAATAATACGGTAAATACACTGACACAAAAGGGAAATTGCTTCCAACTCCCAAAACCCAGCTGTATAACCCAGTGCCCTGGGGTACAAACCCAAAGGGGTTTGTTAGCCTTGTGCTGAACCCCGTGTGGCTCCCCCAAGTCCAAAGCAAAAACAAGTGAAAAAACCCGTTGGTGCAGGTGATGGCTGTAGTCTCATTGAGAGTGGTGGTCTCCTCCAGTCGAGGTCCTGCTGCTCCTCTGGGTCTGATGAGAGGTTCCTGAGGTCTTCTTACCTACCCCTTTTTGTACCCTCAGGGAGCATCCAGTCCCTCCCCCAGGGCGGAGACTCACACAATGGGTGATTAACTCTGTGAGTCATGGGCTATTTTTGGACTGTTGATGGCCCATTAGCAGCTACGCCCCCTCAGGCTGGGAGTGGAGGTGCTAACGACTCCCTGGGAAGCTGCTGCAAATGGGCCATTGACCTTGGGAATGAATAGAGCGAGTAGAATACATAGCTTTGGTCACTCCCACACAGTGACAACTGGTCCCACCTGCTGAGCTAGGACAACCCTATTGAATATAAACAACTCAGTACAGTGTTTGGTCCCCTGTGTAGTTCTGCCTCAATGCTCATTCTAACTACTGATTTTGTAAACTTTTATGAACACTGAAGGGAATTCTTCTTTCTAATGTGTGACAACTATCCTCAGGACAAGGCCAGGCAGGGTGGGGATGGGTTTATGGTACTAATCAGGCTTCAGATTATGCATTCAATTCCCCGATAACATTCCCCTAAAATAACTCCATGAAGTTGGGGTGGGGAGGAAGATATACAAAACATCAGCATTGTATCTCTTGGTCTCTCTTTGTGAGATGCACAACATTGTCCCCAAATAACCAATGGAACAATATTTCAATACCTCTTAGTGAAGAACTGCAGGGAGAAATCTGTTTGCAGTCATAAGACATTAGAAAAGAGACAAGTAATTTTGCTTCTATAGGGAGGAGACAGTGGGATGATCCAGGGAGTAGAATTGTGCCATTGGTATCGCCAGTTGGAAAGAAGAGGAGTGTGATTTCTTTGGCACTTCAAAAGAAATATTTTCAATTCTTAAGGGCAAAATCTAAGCAATTACTGGCTTTCACCTGTGCATAGCAGCTGCAATTGGCCTCATTTCCAGTTCTTACTTCACCTCTTACTCTTCTTTCTTGCATTTAGTGTTGTGCTCTCCCATTCACAAAGTGGGCTTCAGTTACTGTTGCTTTTTTTGATCCAACAAGAACTCTTTCTCTCCCTCATGATTTCTACAAAATCTACTTCCTCATTTTTGCTGCCTTAATAACTAGAACACATCTTCATGTAAAGATTTGAATATGCATATATGTATAATATTTGAAGATATATCCCCATGTAATCATGGAATCATATAATGGCTTGAGTTGGAAGAAACCTTCTAGATCATCTAGTTCCAATCCATTACCATGAGCAGGGATACCTTCCACTAGACCAGGTTGCTCAGTGTCCCATCTGATCTGGCCTTGAACACTTCCAGGGATGAGGCATCCATAACCCTGTGAAACTTCTTGCAATGCCTCAGTACCCTCTGGGTGAAGAATCTCCTTCTAACATATAAATTAGTTCTCCTGTCTTTTATTTTAAAATCATTCTCCCTTGACCTATCACTATCTGCTCATGTAAAAAGTCATTCTCCATCCATCTTTTTTGAAAGTCCTTTTAAGTACATCTCCAGGATGAACAAACACTGTCTGTTCCATAAAAGAGGTGCTTCAGCCCTCTGATCATCTTTGTGGCCCTTCTCTGGACCCATTGTAACAGGTCCAAATCTTTCTTGTGCTGGACACCCCAGATATGCAGGCATGTGCATATGCTGGACATAATAGGATAGATGATTCTGAGGTACAGGTTCACAGCTACTCTCAATCTAGATACCACTAACATAATTCTTACATGTTACAAATAGTATTCAGCAACACCCAGCTGTGGGATGTTATTAAAAAAACACCCTCACAATTGTAGATAATGGGGAATGACAGTCCCAGGCAGTTTCTCTATGGGTGACAATATATCTACTGAAATAGCTGTTCTTCAGGTTATAATCACTATTGGTTAAAGTATGACTATTAATAAGGTACTTTACAGCCTAAAGTTTAATCAAATGTATTCAAAGGTGTGTGTTCATTATCAGTGTTACACAGTAAAAGTAGTTTTGTTAGTGATGCTTAAAAAGTCTGAAAAAAGACTCCAAGCCAAATTTTAGTAGGAGATAAGATAAAAGCACTCAGTCTCACCCAGGAATACATCGATGTGTGCGTGGGCAAGCTTCAATTTCCATAGCTTTTATAATATGATCCATCCAATCATCACTTTACACATTTCCAGTTCCACCTCTGCCCCGCCCCAGTCCCACCCCTGTTCCACCCCACTGGGAATTGGGTCTGGGGTCAGTGACACCCCCTCTTCATCAGTCCTCCTCTTCCTCGGGCTCCTGGAATTCTTTCAATGTTCTTTCTTCTGAGTCACTGCCCTGTGTTTAGGTCTTCTTTTGATACCTTTCAATCTTGTACCTTGAAAAAGAGACTAAACAGCTGTGGAATTTGACCTCCTTGTGGGGTGCAGTTGTCTTGCAGTATGTTTCTGCATAACACTAATAACAAAGCATGAAAATCAGAAGATGAGGCTTCTAAAACAACATCTTTACTCAATTTATATAATTCCAGAACTGATAAGCATTGGATTTACCATTACTCCCAGCTGAGCTGGAAAAGAGTATCTTGAGAATGTGCAGTTAAATTAATACTGCAGCAGAAAAGGCTTTAACCATAGCCACTGTTCTGACTTCAAGGCACCTGAATCGCATTTCCTTTGGGAACAATTGTTTACCCAATAAGCAAGGGGTTATGCTACTACCAAAGTGCAGAAAGTACAAGTACTTTTCAGTAGAAAACTGTTCCTCCCAAAGTGTCTGAGTTTTGACTGAGATCCTGACTTCTTAGTTCCTGAAAATTGGCTGATAACTCCAACAAGACTTGGATTTGTAGCTATCAGTTTGTATTAAAAGCTTCAGAGTTGTTAAAAAATACAAACACGTTATTTTCTTCTATCACAATAACATTTTTTCATTTGAAGTAAAAGTCAAGTATTGCTGGAAATGTTGTTCATAACCACATAGAGTCTTAAATGTAGGAGTACTCAGTTAAGCAGCTAGAACTCAAGAACTGAGTTACCCATGGAGTAAGCTAAGACTTTTCAGCTGCTCATGCAGTCATTCCAAATACATGCCATCTAATGGTCACTTTCATTCAGGTAAGGTTTATTTGAGAGGAGTTAATCTAAGAATCAAAAATTTCAGTTAACTCTGCTGTGACAACAAGTAGCTCTTTACAAATTGTTCTGTCTAAGTTTTCAGGATGGGTGAGAAAAAGGAAAAATACTTTTCCTGGGAAATTGTAGCCAAGTATTCTAGTTTCAAAGGTGAAATGTTAATGAAAAACTTGGATAGTGCAGTGATAAAGCTATATGTGAGCTTATAAGAAAATGAAATCCTTTGTATTGGGTTCAGGATATGCAGTAAGTAAAAGCAGGACCTGCATACTGAGTGGTAATATAGAAAGGAAGATGAGATCAGGGAACATTTACTGGGGTTTGCACATCCAGAGCACCTAATCAGAAAAGGAAGTGGCTGAGTGGAGGAAAGACTGGGGAAAAAGAAATATGCTCATGCTATTTAAAGATAACATTGTAATACAAGTGCATGGAGTGGCAGGATTAAGGAACCTTTAATTACTGAATTCCTTCACATGTAATTTTTTTTACTTCACATTTTTTTGTTCGGGTATTTAAAATATACAGATTTCATAGCAGTAGAGATATATGATTTTAATTTTAATAGGGTGTGCATACCTTGTTAAAATTAATATTATCTCTCATTCTCCTGTCCTATGAATTTTACCCCAGGCTCTGTAGCACTGTATGTAGAAAAGTTATTAAGAAATTGTATGGATTTACTGCTATACAAAATCATGCTGAGTCCTTGTCCTTCTTAAAAACTTTTCTAAGATGGCAATGAGATTTAGTAGCAAGACACAGAGCTTTCACTTTTCTGTGTTGTACCATTCTCTAGGTCCCCGGGTAAGGAATGAGAGAGGCAAGTGTCCCCAGGCAGGCCATCAATGCTGGAGGTGACACTGAGTGTGTGTCTGACCTCCCCACTGCAGAGCACTTGCTGCTACATGCCAAAATACCTTCTCCCCACAGTAGCATTGCTTTCAAGTTAGGAAGGTTACAGTCCCTTTTCCTGCAACAGCAAGACTGCATTGATCTCTTCATCACTTGAAGTGAGAAAGAGTGGACTCAGACAAATACAAGATCTGTTGAACTGTTATGATACACTGACAGTAAATCCTCCATTTGTGCTTATTAAAATTGCTATTTTTTCTATGTGGCTCTCAAGTGCTGAAGCTGAAACAGCGTGTAGACTCCTTTATAGGCCTTAGGAACACCATCTGAAGCTCAAGTCTGCTCATTATTCAAGGGGTGTTATATTAGTTGTCAGGCCTGAAAAATTGTCTGTTCCTTTTGAAAAACTGTTCAGTTTTCCGCTATAAATAGTTTTCCCAATCAGAGCAGATCTTTGTTTAGTTTTTTTGTGGAACTTTATTTAGGGAATCATTCTAAAATCATACAGGTCCTAGCATTAGAATTGCTGGTCACAGGGAGTCTTTAACAGGGAATGAATAAAAACAAGGACTCTGTTAACCTCTCATATTGCTCATCAGAGAGAAAATATCTAGCTGTTAATTAGAGCAATAAACTGGCAGTGTATGCAGTAATGTACAGTTTGTTTGGAGTGGGACTTTTAAGCTGTACTTTCCCATTCTTTAAGAGAAAAATACGCCCGCACATGTTCAAATCTTGTGGGTGTTCAGTGCAGAGGAAAATTGGCAAAGGCCAAATGAGATGAAACCTGCTAAAACAGAAGAGTTTGGATTAATGTACTTACCATCAAAATAATACAATTAGCCAGATTAATCACTAAATGCCATTTCTGTGGATGTGATACAGTCTGAAAACATGATCTGCACCAGTTTTAATGACAGTTACTTTCTCTAAGTGGAACAAATAAGACACAATTGCATATGAGGAAAATATGTTATGATCCAAATTTTTTGAAAGGCATTCTTCAAGCACTGAACGTCAGAGTCCCTCAGTCACATCAGGGCAGAACGGCCATGGCTGGCTGCCGAATGAGTTGAGCTGTACTGGACAGTTGATCCTTCCTGTATCTTATGCAAAAGATTTGACATAAAGTGATTTACATTGGACAGTGGCTGTTGTCTTATGTGGGATATGGAGAGTGTCCAAGAATGTATGCCTTCCCTCTGTAATATGTCAGGGAGAATAAATATCTGGATGAGGCTCTATATTACTATGGTGTAATATTCATGCATGACACAGAACAGCAGATAATGCATTAAAACCTTAACTTTGGGAAAATACAGCAAATCCTACTGTCAATCTCTCTTCTCAAAGCCTCTTTTAAATGGTGACTTTAAATGAGCAATCTCCTTGTGTTTCAGTTCCTGGCTGCCAGTGAGAATCTCATTGGTATGCAGTACTTATTTTGACCGTCATGTTTTGCTCTTTGGTGTTTGGAAAATGCATCAAGAAGTTTAATTTGAGTGACAAAATAACTATTATGCACTCTCTTGTTTTAACAGTGTGAAGACTGCTAAAGGGGGAGTTTTTGAGTGAACAGCTACAAGATTAATATAGTTTTGAGCATTTTATATGAATCAGCATCTAACTTTCTGATTCTTCAGTAGTTCTATCTGAAAGACATGTAAGAGTCAAAGTTATGTTTGTTCAAGCACTGTATATCAGACGTGCAGATCTTGCAAGTTGTAATACAGAAATAATATATCTCTGTATTTCTGTAAATCTGAATTATACAGTGTATGCTATTTCTTTTATGAGTGCAAATAGTCACTGAGAATCATATGATGGGTTTGATTTTCTGTTACCAGAAAAAAAAGGAAAAAATATTTAGTGTGAGGGAACATTCATCTGATACTCATTAACTGTTGGATAAAAATTGGCAAGGAAGTAAGTTTCACTTGTTTAGACCAAATTTGGTGGTGCAATTTAGGTAACAATCACCATCAAATGTGGGTGATTTCCTCATCGTGTATTATACTAACTGTTGCAGTTTATTTTTCTATTCTCATTTTAAGTACTTAAAGGGGGTATTGTTTCCATCATCTCAAGTTCATCAATTATCTAATTACCACTTTAGTGAAAAATTAGGGGCATTGGCATGCAGAGTATGTAAAAAATTTTATCTATATTTACAGTTTTTGTGATCTTAGCTAGGTCAAGAATTTTATATGAATTAATGCATTTAGAAAAGTGGCCAGACTGGAAAATATGCAAAAATAATCTCCATCTTGTTCAAAATTAATCAACACTCCAAAGATCACCAAAAAAAAAAAAATAGAGAGAGATATATGTATATAGATCTCACAAATCATGTTATTTATATTAACTGAGTATTTCTATGTTTACCACTGTATTGCCATATGATTTAATTTTAGGTAGTCGTGTCGGAAACACAGAGTGTGACTCAATCCTTATGCGTCCACTTTCACTTTGAGATATTCCACATTTCTATGGCCACCATGGAATTTTCATCCCATAGCCTTGAAGATACATATTTACTCCTCAGAGACAATGAAAATGATGCCTCCCTTTTTCAAACTCTTACAGCTCAGGGAGCAGGCAGTTTGCACAGGCCTGGTTATCTTCTGTAAAACTGACAGGTTAGCTACTTGCTAATAAATGGCTTCACATGGAGAACTGGCCAACATTTTAAAGTAGCAGCATAATCTGTTTCCAGTTCTCTGGGGTATGTATAAGGTAGGAGTTAGAGGACGATATACATGTTTAGGGTTTTCTCCAGGATATATATGTTCATAACACACAGTGAAATGGGGGCAATTGCAGGTGTTCTCTTCTAGTCCATAGCCCATTATTTCTTCTAGTATGTAGTACCCTCACAGAAGAAAGAACATTTAAGTGGATTTAAGCAGCTTAGAGATCACTGCCTTATTTGTAATGGCCAATATTCACGAACGAAGATTTTAGGGAAAGGCTCACCCCAAGTGCGCCCTCCGAGCCTGCGCAGTGGATTTTTTAGGTGAGGCACAGCGTGCGCAGAACTGGCCCCACCGTTTAAGTCCTAAGGTTCATTTTGCCACGGCCAAGCAAGCTTGGACAGTGACAGTGAAGTCCTTAGGACTATCTACAGCACCCAGTACTAACCGGGGCTGACCCTGCTGAGCATCCGAGATCTGACAGGATCGGATGGCAGGGGGGCATTGAACTGCCAGGGGATGGTCCCCACTGAGACTCGAACTCGCAACCTTGGGAGCTGGAGACCGGAGTGCTCTCCACTACGCCACGGGACTCCCCTACTGCCTTATTTAATTGTAATAATTTTGAGCTTTAGGTAACCTAAAGACATACTGTAACTGTCTTAATCATGCCTTCAAAATAATTTTAATTCAGTAAAGAAAAGAAAACAAAAATATCTGGCTAAATACCTAGTAATATACAATGGAAATCAGTCTGACTACTTAAACAGTGCTGTTTTGAATCCAAGTGAAATCAAGAGTGTAATATATTAAGTGTAAAGTAGTGTAGTATAAAACCAGCTATTTTACAAAACCGTAATGTGTACCATTTTTTTCTGCTTTCCTTTATTGTCCAAACATTACTGTAGCTACTACTATTAAAAATTAAAAGCACTATCAGAAAAGGATCTTCATATTATTTTGAAATTTTGTTTTCCAAAAAGTTTAATGTGTAGTCAAGTCTATAAATATGTAACTAATTTATTGTTATTATATATGCGGTTTTTTAATGAGGAAGTGCACAAATTATGTCACGTCCAGTAGAGGTAACTAATAAACTAAATTGCATCCAGGAAGGTATGAAATAAAGCTGAGAACCTTGATACACAACAGTCAGAGATAACTCTACTGTGTTAGCACTCTATATTAATAATGCGTTGTTTAAATATTTCAATTCCTTCTCTGGCCATACAGAGTTCCTTTTTCTAGAGACAATATACAACTATTCCTGGAAGATTTATGCAAGTGAGACATTTGGTAGATGATAAACTAGACAGCTGTAGACATTGATTTTAATTTTCATATTATAAATCTCTTCCAAAATGTGAATATTTTATCCCATCATATACATATTAAAATTTCCTAGAAAAGAGAATACTTCACATGCACAGAATGAAGAACTCTGCCTAGGAATGCAGCCAGTGAAAAGGTCTATGGAATTATTTTAAATAATGCTCAAACATAAAGTCCTGACATGTTTCTGCATCTATTACCCTAAATATGTGACAGAAGAAGGGAACATCTAGTAGGATGGCTCCATGAAAGGCAGAATGAGGTTCTGTGACAGGAAAGTTGAGCAATGTGCACTCAGGCTAGGAGAAGTACTCTTTGATGACTATTCAGAGACATTTACTTTCTGTTTTGGTGAAGTGTTCATTTGCTGGAACATTTAAATTGAGTAAAATCATGTATGTAAAATACATGCTACACCTCAAAGAGAAGATACATTCCAGTACTAAAATCATGCATTTCGTAGTGTACATCATGTAGGTGGTTAGACTACAGGGTTACAGTATGATTCCTTCTGATGTAAAGAAAAAGAAAAAATTTTGACAATGGAAACATAGTTTTTATTCTTCAACATGCACCCTAGGAAATAGATACTGCCCTCATAAGGAGCCTAAAATATTTATAGCCAGGAAATTTAACAAGGGGCCTTGATAGACCTGCAGAAAATGATAAGCATAATGCCGTGAAATAGTTGGGGTTTTTTGTATTCTTATGCTAAATAAGTGTTCATGTCTGACCAGCAGCCTTACTCTTCATTCATGCTCATTCATACTTTACTGTTCCTTCATTCAATCTTTTTTTTTTTATTTTTAGTGTGGTGAAGGAAGAAATAATGCATGTATGATAACATGTAAATGTCCACTCATACAAGATGAAAAAAGAGAAGGAAAGTTTGAAAAGCAAAAAGTACAGGTTCCAAAGTGTTCCAGGACAACAGATGTATTTCCACATATCTTTTGAAAGAATTCTAAGGCAGATTATTGTAAATATTTATCAGGTTTTGAATTTATATGCTTTTGTCTCATGCCGTGCATTATTTGTGATCTGTACATAACTCATACTACACATGAAAAGACAACACTGCATAGGAGATTTTTAAGAAGATGCTTCACTGCAGTTAATGAACAGGCAGTCAGGGTAGCTTATGAATTTGTGAAATGAAACCAATAATATGAATAAAATGAATGAGGTTGGTTCACTGTGATTTTATCTGAAATGTACTTTCTGTTTTCCTTCTGAATGTGATAGTATTTGTGAGGGAAAAAAATAATGTGAAACCAATTAATAAATCTTATTTATGTAGATAGACTCAACTTTTCAGATTGGATTGTGAAGAACATTCTGGATTAGAAATTGTGCCACTACCACAACACATTTAAACCTTTGAAAAGTAGAAAGAGAGCTTATAACTAGAGGGAGCTTATAAGATATGCTGTTTATGAGTATTTTTTTTTGTCAGAATAACAGTAAAATTTGTGATGGTGGGATGTTCAGACAACATTCATTTATGCATTGATTGAATTTATTGACTTTAGTCTAGTATTTAATCAACCGCCAGAAAAAATTTATTGCCTATCATATGGAAGCAACATGAATAAAATCTATTCATTTTACTAGTACAGACAAAACAAATGCTAGTGTTTTTGGAGTCAGCAAACTACAATACTTAAATATTTTAGTATATACATACAGTGTTTGCGTACATATGCACATATATGTATGTATACATAAAAGTCAAGACAGGATTGGGCTATTATGAAGCATAGATAAAGATAATTATTCTCCTTAAGAAATTATCTCCCACTGTTATCATATTTCTCATTATTAAAGCTCAAAATTTGTAGTTGAAAACTTAAATTCAAACATTAATAATACAAGCTAAAAAAAATCACAGGATGTACTACGTAATACTGGACTAGAAGATCCCTTTAAACATTATTTTCATTATTCACTTGCAAGGTCAGAATGATAAGCTTTCCACCCCATTTCCTATTACATTTTTTAAAAATTGTGATCAATTGCATCTCCTGGTTGAAACTGGATTGTGCTGACACAGGAATTAATGAATTAATTTCAATGACAAAAGAAGTGGCATCCAAGTCTTGAGGCATCAGCCACATGAGTTAGAAGGGCAAAAATTAAATAAAATATCATCTTAGCCTCTCTTGTCCAGAATAAATGAACCTCTTCAACCATACCAAAGTATCCCTAAAAAAGATATAAAGCATGCATCATGGATGTAAGTGCGTGTGATGTTTAAAGAACAACCAGTTTATGTTAGGCTTTATTTTTTCTTGTGCGTTCCACTTATAAACTGCTGACATGAAACTATTCACAAGAAAAAGTTCCTAATCCACTACAACTAAACCTGTGGCAGCAGATTTGTTTTACCAAATGGGCATTTGTCTCATAGTGACAGCCTTGATCTCAAGAGTATAAGACATAAAAAGTAAATAGACAAAGATGTTTCCTGATGTTCTGTTGTGGGTTCACATAAGTGAGCCCAAATTTGAGTTTAAATCAGGCCTGCAGCTGTCCGCTGACTTGAGCTGGGTTGAACTACCGGCTGACTTCTTCTAGCCAGTAGTATCGTATTCTATACTATATTACAACATCATTTTTCCCAGGAAGTAGAATCAGTGTGGGAGTGGCTTGGTCAGCCACCCCGCATCTTCCTCGGGGGAGGACGCACGATGCTGTCCCAGAGGAGATGGAGAGGGCCTGGCCCACCACTGGCTCTCGGGGAAGTAAAATGTGTTGCTTTGGCTCTCTCCTCTCTGCCTGGGTTTTGTTTCTCTGGGGACTGAGTCTTCTGAGGCCATTTGGGGTTGAAATAGTGAGATTTGTGTATGTACTGAGAAGTGAGAAATTGTTCCTTGCTGTTTGTGACTTGTGTGAGTGTATATTTGTACTTTCTTCTAACTGTCTTTTTCTTTCTGTAAAAATACATGTAGTTTTAGTGTAAACATAGTTTGGAGGTTTTTTCCTTCCCCTCTCTTTTCCTCCCTTTCCTGAGTCTGGGGTGGGGAGGCTCTGAGCCTGTACTTGGAAGGTTGGCAGTTTGCCAGCTCAAAACAAGACATGTTCCGATAGAAATTTCTGTGTTTCTTTTCCTGTTACTAGGCATGACTGAAAGAAGACTGGATCCATCTTCTTCACACACCCCTTTCAGTTATTTATACACATCAGTCAGATCCCTCCGAGACTTCTCTTCCTTGGGCTAAACAGCCCCATGTCTCTCAGCCTTTCCTCACATATGAGGTGGTCCAGTCTCTTAACCAGCCAGGTGGACCTTCACTGGACTCCAGTGTGTCCATGTCTCTCTTGTACTGGGGAATGCAGAGCTGGCCACTATTCCAGGTGTGGCCCAGCAGTGCTGAGTGGCATCACATCAATCTGCTGGCAATACTTCATCTGATCCAGTCAAGGATATCAATGGCTTCTTTTGCTGCAAGGGCACTTATTAGCTTGATGTTTTTCAGAACCCTCAGATCCTTTTCTGCAAAGCTGCTGGGTGTCTCCCAGTACAATTTGGTACCCAATTTAGAGTTTTTCCTCCTCAGGTTCAGGACTTATCCTTGTTAAACTAGGTAATAGATCCAAAATGTGTAATATTATGGTATGAATTAGATAATAGACCTGATATGAATAATATTATTTTGAGGGTATTGGTAGTTTTGGTTTGTTTGGGTTTTCATTCTTTCTTTGGAGCTTGTTTTTGTTTTATAAAATAAAGTGTTGTTAAATTACTATGGCCAAGGGTTCTCTCAAGAAAACAGACTTCTACAAAATGGAGAGTTGAAGTAGAAGCTACATATTTAAAGACAAAAATAGGCATTTTTTTTTCCTGTCATATACTAGTTCAGGGCAGGGTTCCCATCATAAAAGAAAGCGAAGAGACATCTCAGGTTTCAGTGCATGAAAATAGTTTACTGGATTCTCCAGTTCTAGCAACACAAATTTTGCCCAGAACAAAAAGTTCTTTATTTTTTTCATTGGGTCAGAGGTTTTAACTGAATGAAGGTATTCCTGCAGAGTTTCCATTTGTTAAACAAATTAACTAGAAGATTTCTAACACCTCTATGTTATTTTAATCTGCAGTTTCCTAACATTTTCTTTAAGGATTTTGCTTCTCTCAGGTGGTAAACAAAGGGGCCCAGTTCTTTCTATTGCTCTTTCTCTCTGTTGTGAAACCTGAAATTTGTGACAATCAAAAAGGTCGTCTTGTGCAAGTACTTTTATTTTTTTTTTGCCTACATTTATTTAACAACTAAGTTTCAAATTCTGTCAATAACTAAAATCACAAAAGAATCATGGAGGATTTTGGAAAATGAAACAGGGTCATATAATATTTAAAATTTGGATTATTTGTCTTACAGTCATGCACTAATAATTCTGTTTGTGCGTCATCAATCTCTGATCTCAACTTTCTAGCATCTCTGATCTGACCTCTCTAATCTTTGGTCTCTGTTTCCCAAAAAGGACATTCATGACCTTACCATAAAGATTTTTGCAATATGTTTTAAAAGTAGAAAACATGAAAAAGAGAAGTTTTGTGTTCAAAAGAACAGCAAGAAATTCCAGTATTAGTTTAAGCAACTTCCATTACAGTGGTTCAAGAAAAATAATCACTAAATTACTAAAACTAATACTAAACAAAGTGAATGCAAATGGAAATAAGAGTTTTTGAATTTTTTCTCTCCATTATATAAAGTCATGATATTCTCAGTCTCAATGATATTTCCTTGTATGTATATTATATGGTATTTCTGTGATAAAAGCATCTTAGAGTTTTATTTATTCAGAAGTTTACAATTCCTAAAATTCTAGAAAATGCTAAATAAAATAAACTGGTTGAAATCATATTTCAATCACAAGCTGTTAATGATAAAACACATGGCTTTTTTTTTTTTTTTTTACAATTTGGAAATAATTGAACTTGGTTCTGTCAGCTGCCAGTTCCAATTCCACTTCCAAAAAATCATTATAATAACTCTTACAGTATCTTTTAAAACAAGTTAAAAAAGAGAGGAAAATACTATGATTTCTTATTTATTTGTCATTATTATTCATGCTTGTAAATAAATGTTAAAAAATTTATTATTAATATTTTAATTGCTATTCTAAACCCAGAAATTAAAGGGAAACATTTATTATAATGATTTTTTAAATTATTTAAAAAAACCCCAAACTTATATTCCGTCTTTGACTTTATGTGACCAAAATAAATTGCTTTCTTTTCTGCCTGTCATTTATATGTCATCTTCCTATAACTTTTTCTTGACAAATCTCTAAATGGCAAACACAGTGTTGTTTTAAATAGCATTTTCCAACAAAATACAATGTGATATTTCTCAAATTTCCGTAAAGTAATTAAAGATGAAATGTCACTATTGAAACTGTATTTGGTTCATAATAACTCCGGAGAAGTAAGCTTGTGAACCAGCTGAAATACTGTAGAGAAAGACCATCTTTAAAACAATAGAGAACACATCCTAAAGTATGTTCCTCTCATGACAATATGACCAAAATCTAAACTAATGCCAAAAGTGTTTTTTTTTTATTTTAGTCACATACAAAAATTCTCTTACTTTTTACCTGGTTCTGTATGGTGTATATTTTAATTCAATACACCATGTCTGAAATAGTGTTTTCTAAGGATTCTAAAGCTAGAGTTATGGCTTTTTTTTGTAAAAATATTTTTGAGTGGCCCAACTTTTAGAAATGTTCAGTAACCAATATTTAAATTGGGGGAAATTTATTAGTGATTTGTTAGGATTCTTCATGAAAGTTTGAGTTCATAGAATCATATAAACATAGAATATGTTGAGTTGAAGGGACCCACACGGATCTGGTCCGGCTCCTGTTCCTCCATAGGGACCATCTCCAAGAGTCACACCACATGCCTGAGAGTATCATCGAAACATTTCTTGAACTCAGACAGTTGGTGCTGTGACCACGCCCCTGGGGAGCCTGTTCCATTGTACAACCAGCCTCTGGCTGAAGAACCTTTTCCTAATATCCAACATAAACCTCCCCTTACACAACTTCAGGCCCTTCCCTTGGGTCCTGTCACTGATCACCACAGAGAAAAGATCAGTGCCTGACCCTCCTCTGCCCCTCTTGAGGAAGTTGTAGATTGCAATGTGGTCTCTGCTCAGTCTCCTCCAGGCTAAACAGATCAAATGCCCTCAGTCGCTCCTCACACAGCTTCCACTCAAGGCCCTTCATCATCTTTATTGCCCTCCTTTGGACACTCTCTAATATCTTAATAACTTTCTTATATCGTTGTGCCCAAAACTGCACACAATATTCGAGGTGAGGCCTCCCTTGCCCAGCTGCCCCCCAGGACACGCAGTTGGTCCTCCTGACTGCCAGGGTACTGCTGACTCATATTCAACTTGCCATCAGCCAGAATCCCCAGGTCCCCTTCCACAACACCGCTCTACAGTCCCTCATTTCACAGTCTATACAGACAACCAGGGTTGCCCCATCCCAGGTGCAGAAATTCAAGATGAGAGGATGTATGAAGAAATGCTTCAGCTTAAACCAGTATTTCTTTCACTTCCTTAACCTTAATGGAAACATATTGGCATATTCTATGCTTTTACCTTTATGAAAAAATATTTTCCACAGGGAAAAAAAATAAAAGTAATTTAAATGAAATACCAACATTATCTTTGGTATATGTATGCATGTATATATGTGCATGTGTGTTCTTATAAATGTATGCTAATATATATATACGTTTGTGCATTTAAACATAATTTAGGTGGTGACAAACTTTGATTTCTTCTTGTTTATTAGTTTGTTTCTTCCCTCTGGAGCATAGTATCTCTGCTTTGTATTCATCAGTTTATTAATTACTGTTTTAGAAAAAGTAAAAAGTAGGCACTAAACTTTTTTCCCTCTAAATAATATACCACTTCTGCTTCTGTGACCTTACACTTTTTTAGTCATGTTCTATCCATCATGGTTGTTAGTAATTGAGTCATCAGTTCTGTCCTGGAAAGCCTGTTTGCCTGTACTTGTGCATGGAAACACACAAATTCAAAATCTTCCCTCTCATTCTAAACCCTGATAAAACCCATACCTCTAACAATTCATAGTGTAACTTGCAGCTTAACCATGGATAGAAAAGTTCCAAACTAGGATTATTCAACAGTTTAAAATATGGGTTTGTGGGAGGAATATGATATTCAGAATGAAAATACACTAATTTTAATTATTTATGTGTGCCACTGTAAAAGTTACAATTTTTAACTTTTTATTGCTGCAGCTGAGATTGCAGCTGCACTAGGACCATTTTTCTTGACACCTTTTCCCAGAACAGTTTTAGCTGAGCTGAATCCAGCAATGGGTTTGAAAAGCTCAAGTTATTCTTTGAGCATGTGCTTTTTCCACATTGCCTACAATTCTGAATATGGCTTTCAGACTGAGAAGCAGTCAGTTTGTGTAAAAATTTCAGTAAGAAATTGTTCTGTCTTGTGGCAAAGCAAGAGATTTTATTTAAGCTTTACTGCTTGTGTTATTATTCAAGTTTAACTTGTTGGCATGTTTTAAAATAAGTCAGTTTTTTAAGATGAGATAAATTCTAAAGTATTTAGCTCTTATTTTATTCTTATTTTCATGTTAATGCATTTTCTTTCATTTTAATTAATGGCTATTCTTTACTAATACAAGTAATCCAAATAATCTGCCTCTGTGGCAGCCAACATATTTTTCTACTGACAGTGTTTTATTGATTAGTTGATTTCTGTTTGTATTTTTGTCCTATGGGGAGAAACAGAGTTTTATAGCTGTGATAGTCCTGAGCTGTAATTCTCAGTGAGCCTTCATCTGGGTGATTGCAGGCAAGCCACTTGACCTCAATATGACTCAATTAACCCAGCAGCAAAACTGGGTAAACATCAAAATCTCATTGAAAAGCAGCTGCTGCATCTAAATTGAATTGTCTAAAATTGCATTGTAACAGCATTGCCATTGTGTCTCTGAAGATCTGAATTTTAATTGTTTTTCAGTCACAATGCTACATGAAAAAGGACATTTCCTGTCTGGTCAATGGAGGCATTTAGAGAAAATCTATAAAGTGGCTTTTCGCAGTTTTGTGATTTTTTACATAACCATTTACATGTCTGTTTACTTGCAAGGGGTGTGTATTTTTAAAACTCAAGTTAGATAGCAGCAATTTCATCATTAATTCATCAAACAACCTTAAGAATCTATTGATCTTGAGGGAAACCTAGAAAATATGAAGATTAAAAGAAGTTTAATGAAATTTTGAAAAATGAATGGGAAATCTTGGGAAATATTCCAGGACAGTTATTGCTTTTCCTCTTGATTTGAACATGCTTCTTTTCCAGTTTGCAATAGCTGCTCCTTCAAGAATGTATTTTTTTTTATACAAGGTGAGATGTTCTTCACTTGAGCTGTGCCACAAAACCTATAATAAAAGCTTGTAGGTAGAGTTTGAATGTACCTTTTCTCCAGTAATGGCTGGGCCCACACTTTGAAAGTTACAGGTGGCCTAGGTAGTGTCTCTCCCAGCACAATCAATAGCAATGATTTGACATGATTTGTCTTAATATCTAAGGCAATTTTTTCCCATCATAATGGATTTAAATTCCTTTATATAATTGTAATTTAGGATTTTGGCTGCCATGTTCCTTAGCATACTGAAGAATCTATGGTATTCTGAGGATTTTCAAGACCAGCCATTTGAAAATGAATTGCTATTAATATTAAACCTTAGCTTACTTGGTAAACCTTAAAGATAAATTTAAATCTGGACTTGTCCCACAGGACACCTTATTCAAACATGATGGCTCATAGCAAGCATACACACTGTTTTTTTCTCATGCTGAAACTGGTAAGGCTCAGTGAAGTCAAACTACCCAACAGCTGATTCAAGCCTGGAATCCTCTGTTCTTCCATTATTTGCATACTATTCCTTATTGTGGTAGTTTTAGCTAGGCCTCAGATTAGCAGGCTCGGAGAATCTACGTAGATTAGGAGAGATGGGTATCACCCGACTTAAGCAACCAAAGAAATATTTCATACCAGATGATGCAAACCTGAGATAGGCAGGAGGAGTCTCTCAGTTCCATCATGGCCAAAGTAGAGGCAAGACACGCAGCTGCTGTCTTGCTGTCTGGGCCCTGCTGCTGCTGCCATTACTTGCATTTTGTTTGAGTTCAGGGAAGTAGAAACATTTTGTTGTTATACTTTCTGTTTCTTTCTGGGTGTCTTTTGGAGTGCTTATAGATCCAGAGTGATGGAATCTGTTTTCAATGGGAGGTAGAAAATTGTTTTTATATCTAACTTATGTTAAATGTGTGTTATATTATAGTTTTCTTTTAGTTTTCCCTTTTCTGTATAAATATATATAGTTAGTTTAAGTTTAAACCTAGTTTGAGGGTTTTTTTCCCTTTCTCCCTTTTCCACAGTGTGTGTGTGGGAAAGACACTGACTCTGTGTCGGGCTGTTGTCATTTTGCCAGCATTGCATCATGATTTTTACCTCCTAGTTATCTTTTATTGTGAATTTCTCATTACAATGAATACATTCATTATTTTTTATGCACATGTAACACACGTGCCAATCAGTACAGTAGTGGCTGTATAGACAATACACATTTAATATTATACTTGGCTACTTTCTACTCTACATATTGTCTTTGAATTATAACCAGAAACCCTGTAAAAGGGATGGTTGTGTGTATCACTTGATAACCTACAGAAAATTTTATTTTATATCACTGAAAAGAGCTTTTGAGGTTATCAGTCATTTATTCCCACTCAATATATTTCCTAAAAGCAATCCCATGAAGGAAAGCTGATATTTGTTTCAGTATGGAACCAGCTTTATAGGGGAGAAATGCCTCTGTGTGTGAAAAACAATTTTATCATTGTTTACTATCAATGGTCTGCTTACCTATATAGCTGCAGAGAGATCAAATGCCTTTTAGTGGTTTAAAATGTAAATAAAATTCCTGATATGATTTATTAAACAGTCTTTATATTACCTGTAAAAAAAAGTTAAATATTTGGCATTTGGGGTCATGTAAGAAAAAAAAACAGAACAAAACCAACAAAGAAACACTGTGCTTTAAAAAAATAAACATCAGTATCCAAAGTATAGTGGGTAAGTGGAAATCTCAGTACAAGAATCTTGAAAATAACTTTAGTAGCATAAAAACACCACAAAACTTGCTAAATATAGAATCCATTACCACATACTGTGAATTGGAGAGAAGAGCAAATATGGATCTTTGGCAACATCGAGTTCAAGAAAATAGTGTCCTGTGTCTGGCCATACAGATTTAATACTTTAGGTAATCTGATTAAATAGGAATATTTTTTTAAAAAATGGCCTAAAAAAATGAGGCTTAGTTTGGCCTGAGTTGGTTTATTATATGAACCCTCTTATGTAGAGCCAAAACCAATACAGCAATTCCAAAGTGACATACAATATAGAAAACCAGTACAGCTGTTAATTTGTGCTTTCTATGGACACTTTGTAGCCTTTCACTATTACCTCTTTTTTGTTTCTGTGTAACAGAAATTATTGTAAGGAGTAAAAATATTACCCAGATTATGGCTCTTCTGTACTGAGAGGTGTGTGCAAGGGTAGGCAAGCATGAATGTTTCAGTGGGTGGTTATTTGAACGATTGAATAGAAAACAGTTCATTTCCCAGCAATTTAAAGATGGACTCGAGAGGATGATGCCTTAAAAAGACTATGTGTCTATTTATCTATTGGTTGATCTATCCTTTCTCTTTCTCCTTATCCGTAAATGGGGTCAAAAAACTATGAATGAATGAGAAAATAATAAGAATTGCATTGACTCCCATATGAGTTTCAGACAGGTCTTCTCTTTCTCTTTATAACAAACAAACCTTGGCAGAATCAGCAACAGAGCATCTCTTTTCCTAGTGTTTTTACACTACAAATGAAGTCTGTGGGTACTCAAGACCCTGAAAAGTTCCCTGCACTTTGCTCTGGGATGTAGGGACCTTCTTGAATTTGCAGTTCTCCCCCATGCCTGGGGTTTTCTGGGAGAAAACAATCCCCACCCACACCCATGGGGCATCTTTTGTGGGCCTTCAAAGCTACCTTAGTTAGTGATATGTCACCCACTTGGTCAGATCCCAAATGGCCCTTTAGAAACCCTTCCTAATTTTTGCATTTTATAGGTTCTGTTTTCTCACTCCTGGGTCGTATCCCCATCATCAAAGCAGGGCACTTCTATGGGCAAGTTTCTGCTGCCTTTGAACAGTGTGGCTTGGGTAGTGGTCTAATTAACTCAAGAGTATAAAATGAAAAATCCTTTCGGAATGGTAGGTGCAAAGTCATGGCATTACTCACAGGATGTCCTGAGTTGTGACTGTCTTGCACCCTGGTGCACACTTGTATCGATTACTCTGCTTCATAGCTCCTTCCTGTATTCTCTGAGACCTCTGTTTGAATGATTGGCTATGCTTTTCTTCTCCATTTGTTTATTTGTTTGTTTCATTGATTTTTATTTGCCTTTGAAAACCTATCCTCTCTTTCACCCCCTCCTTGCCTTAAAAAGCTGTGTCACAATAGGGCAAAAGGAAAAGAAGTGTTGGATAGTGGGAGGCAGGAGAGGGGAGATCTCCCAGTCTCACTTTTGTTCTCTTCTTATGTCACATCCTTGGATATCCATAAAGGCAGTTAAATGCCATCCTGACAGGCAATCCTGTCAAATTTCTGAAACTAAGCAGGGTCAGCCCCGGTTAGTACTTGGATGGGAGATCTCCTGGGAATACCGGGGACTGTAGGTTCTAGTCCTGATGACTTCACTGTCACCGTCCAAGCTCACTTGGCTCGCCTGTGGCAGATGAACCTCAGGAGCAAAGGTGGGGGGCAATTTTATGCACTCTGTGCCTCATCTAAAAAATCCATTGCGCAGGCACGAAGGACACACCCACGTGGGTAGAGTACTACCCATATCTTCATTTGCTAAGCCTAGCCATGATGATGATGCATATCCATAACATTTCATTTTTCACCCTCATTGCTCTTCCCCTTTTCATATTTTATCTCCCACAATGATTTGATTTTCCCAAGATGCTTTCCCTTTCGTTGTTTGAGGAATGAGGGGAGATAATACAGAACTTCTTTGTACAGCCAGATTCCTGTCCATAACTGGGAAAATCAATAGGAATTGTAGTCACAAGTGTATATTCAGAAAAGAATAAACAGTTTTCATGGAGCACAATACAAAAGCACACAATATGATGTATACAGTGACTTTGATAAATATAGTGATGATTTCTGTGAAAGTAGACAGCAGCCCAGTCAGCAAAGGTTTCACTAATGCTGATGACATCCCATTACCTTGCAGGATATCTTTCAGGCATTTAGTAGATTCTATTACTCACTTCTGTCCTAGTGGAAAGGACCAGCATGTAGTCCTCTGGACTTTCTAATTATTTTTACTTAAGAAAAAGAAACAAAGAAAAAGAAACAGACAGAAGTACATAGTGTACAAAAATTATTAAGATGCTAGTGATATTGTTGCTTCTTTTCTAGGCAGTTTAATACAATATATTCCCAATGTTTAATTTTTAAAAAATAATAATGTTAATATTGATAGTAATCTTATTACATATGCTCTCCATCTAAGCCATTTTTAAGAGCTTTTAGCTCAAAAAATCGATCTGAAAAGCATGCCCTGAACTGCTCATATTTTGTATTTAGCAGTTGAACAATCCTAAACTGACAATGGTTTAACACTGTAACAACGCTTTCTCAGCAATTTTGTTAGGTAGTGCAGTGAATAAATAGTCATCACCAACTATTGTCAGCAATAGTAATTTGTGCTATACAGTACCTTGCTGATAAGAATCTGCAAGTCTTTCACGTAAAAATTTCATTTGTACATGAAGTAGATAAGCTGAGTTAAAGAGAGACGTAATGCCACCTTATCTTCCTAGAGAAAATACAGTAAAAAGTTAAACTAAATGCCAACTCTCAATTTTTAAATATGATGAAACTTCAACATATATTCCACTATGTGATTTGAACTGGGGAAGCAGCAGAAATTCATTAACATTAAAGTCTTTTGCTGAGCTTTTCATGTTTTTTTCCTCACAGTTTAAAAGCAAACAACCAACCAAACGTTATCAAGTTAAATATTTTTTTCCTGTAAATGTTACATGTTTTCATGGACAAAGTTTGTTAGAATTTCTTCACCAAAGTGGTTGTCAAACACTGGAACTGGCTGGTCAGGAAAGTGGTGGAGTCATCATCCCTGGAGATTTTAGAGACATGTAAATGTGGGGCTTTGGGTCACGATTCAGTGGTGAACATGGCAATACTATGTTAATGGTTGGACTCAATAACCTTAGGAGTCTTTTCCAGGAAAAATGATTCTATAATTCTGTGATTCTATGATTGCTTTGGTCAAATAAAATGCTAGAATAATTTTTGAATGGCTGTATAGAGCTGGTAACTATAATTCCACATGTGGGTTATAAGATCCAATACATGCAGGAAGTAAATCAAAAGTGCTTATTCCACTGGTGCCAAAGTAGGATACTTGATAATCTTTCATGAACAAAAACTTCTGGAAGGGACTAGAATGAGAAGATGAATAAGTATTTCTAAAATTCATATGGGAAGTGGTTTTCCTCAATCACTTTACTGTAGATTGACTGATAACATTTGTATAATTGGTAAATGTAAGTAAAGTCTGGATCTTCAAAAGACCTTTATGTATCTAGTAATATGGTGAGTTATAATTCTGTATTGCTTTAGATAACACATATTTTCACATCTTAAAACAATTCTCTCAGCAGATGTACGCCAAAGACTCACAGACTCACTGGTTATACCAAGTTGGAAGGGACCCACTAAGATTATCGAATCCAAGTCCTGTGCCTGCACAGGACCATCCCCAAGAGTCACACCACGTGACTGAGAGCACAGTCCAAACACTTCTTCAACTCTGGCAGGCTTGGTGCTGTGCCCACTACCCTGAAGTGCCTATTCCAGTACCAAATCACCCTCTGGGGAAAGAACCTTTTTCTAATATCCAACCAAAACCTTCCCTGACACAACTTCAGGCCCTTCCCTTGGGTCCTGTCACAGATCACCACGGAGAAGAGATCAGTGCCTGCCCCTCCTCTGCCCCTCACAAGGAAGTGTAGCTGCAATAAGGTCTCCTGTCTGTCTCCTCAAAGCTACACTTGTGCACGTTTGTTTGTGCATTTGATAGTTGAAGCCCTGGCCTGAGGATGACAGGGCGATCCAAACAAATGTAAAGTTCAGACTATGCTAGCAAAGTACTGTGCAACATTATCCATATACCCAATTTCCCCTGGAAGAAATTCACAAGTAAATGAGCAATTTTAGTAGTTAGGAAAGTAACGTGTTTCAACTGCCTTTGAGAATTCCTACTGAAGCATTCCTCCTGAAATTGCTCCATCTTATAATAGCAATACTCAAAAAGCTACTAAAGAGACTTTCACTTCCCCAACACAGACTTTAAAAGATGGAGGCTTTTGCTTTATAGGCACTCTTTTGATTTTTTTTTTCTTTTTGGGAGTGGAATATTGATTTTGTTGTTCAAAATAGTATTTAATTCACAGTTTAGCTATTGTAGTTTTAACATTGAAAAATGTATAATCATGAAGATGTTCAGAAAAGGTTAAACTAACTTTATTGTTAACTCATCTTGGCTAAACTTATTCAAATCCCTCACCTCTCAAATGCTTACTCCCTGTTTTACTGAATTTAACATATTCTGTATAAATTATCTATGGATGGTAATGTTATTTTTATAAAGTGTCAGCTCCCCTCTTTATGGAAAATATCAAGTTAAATTTTTAAAGCCTTCAGAGTGAGTTTTCAATATTTCTCTGATGACAATATGAGTCTTATCTGTTTAATAATTTTTAGTAGTCCCCAAAATATGGCATTTGTCCTTACTAATTTCTGGCCACTTAATTATTGTACATTGTCATATAAAAATGTGCCGATTCTAAAGACAGAATGAACAGATAACATCCTATCTACATGTATAAATTTGTTAAGTTAAGGAGCAGAAAATTTGATATAAAAATGTACAGATCTAGTATCTGAACATCTGAAAACTATACTTTTTTAGCTTGAACTGACTTGAATGAAGCATGATTTCAGAATAAGTGAAGTAATCTTCAAGTACGATGTCCTAAAGGGCATGATGATTCTTCAGTCTTGAAATATGTATTGCTATTTACCAACTGCAATTTAAGTTCTGAAATGGTCTTCAGAATTCAAAATGTCTTTACAACATATTTATTTCTAGCATTATGGGGCAGAGATAAGCAATATTTTTTATCCACTTAGAACATAAGCAAATTTGCTATTACATTGAAAGGTATTAAATTTCACATTTAATATTCAGCTGCACAAGGTGCAACAAACATTGCTAATGGATGATGGTGCAAAATCAAAAATATTATTTCATATCATTATGACGAAAATACTCTGAATTTACACCTTGAAAAATTTAGAAGATAGTTATTTTTTAAAAAATAAACTTTATATATGCATTTTAATTTCCATTCAAACTGATTGTAGTCTATTTTTTACATTTCTGGCTCTTAACATTTTCTAGAACTATATATAATGTCTAAAATTCCCAAAGATGCCTATGAGACCCGTCTGTTTGAGAAAATTTGGAGGGGTAGAGACCTCAGACAGAAGTCTCCTCCTTCAGATTCAATAGCCCTGGTTTCTCCAATACAGAGAGAGAGACCAAATACATTCTGATGTAAGTGAAAAAATAACTCTACCAAGAATGCCAATAACAATGCTGATTAAACTGGGTTAAACCAACTGATGAGGACAAACTTCCCAAGATCTGCTTACCAGACCAAATAGAGATGGTGGATGGCCTCCCCCACCTAGAAAAAAACACACATGGTCACAGGATAGAGACAATTTGGCCACTCTTCCACACAGTTTGCCTCCCTCACTCCCAGAAAACATACTGGGAATGGCTGGAGAGTGCTGGCAGGAAATGGTGGATAACCGGGATCCGATACCGGCAGACACTTGCATGGCACTGGAGTGAGGCTGTGGGGCTGGTACAGGTGGTTAGATCAGGGCATTGGATCCCCCAGGAGACTGGAAGGACCCACAAGACATCTGTAGGATCCAGCAGCAAGACTTGGCTTTTGTAGTTTTGATGTTTGTTGGTCAAAGTGTGGTCACAGTGCAGATCCACTGAGATGCTGGTGGAACCCTCGGGTGGTGAGGCTTCGAAGCCCTGAAACTCAGAGTTCTATATACTCAAGTTCAAATGGGAACATCTCTAGCACCTCCCATGGGACAGGAATTTTTGCAGTGGACGAGGTAACACTGTGAGTCAAGAGATACTTCAGGACTCTTTGACATGTTCTAAGATGTTGCAGTTCTTGTATCAGTGCAGCTGAGTTCGTTAAGGCCCACTATTGCTCACCAACACAAGATGAATACCTTCAGGCTAGGTGTGAATGTTCCAGTGAGTTATCACAGCTGAGTCATCTGTGTAAGGAAAAAGAAGCATTACCATATCTCACTGGGTTTGTATCTTTCCTTATCTCTTATCTACACCCAGCTTGTAGCGTGAGGTGTCAGATGTGCACACCTTCAGCACCTGGACTGGGTGGCTGCTGTGTACACTGTTAGCAAAGCACACTGCTGATTGAGGCTTTAGCATTAATGATCCCAGTCCCGGACAGCACCTGGGCAGTCATTTCAGATGGTCAAATGTTTGAGTTGTTTATCACCAGCAGTTCAGTCTCTTTAAAGAATGCAAAACACTAAAACGCCTTAAAGGCATATTTGGAGAAAAAAGAAAATGTTGATACCAGAATTTTTGTGTTACCCAGGACAGACCATATTTGTACAGCTTGGTATCTTTGAAAACTACCTATTAGCTGGCTTTAAGAAATACTGAGCACAGATTCACAAAACATTTGGGGTTTATATATTTTATAGAATCATAAAATCATCAGTTTTGGAAGAGACATTCAAGATCATCAAGTCCAATCATCAACCCAGAACTATCACTGTAACCTCTAAACCCCTAAACCATGTCACTCAGCTCAAGATCTAGATGCCTCTGACACACTTTCAGGGATGGTGACTACCACCTCCCTGAGTAATCCCATATTCCAATGCCTGACAATCCTAACAATGTGGGGGTTTTTTGGTGTTTTTTTTTGGTTTGTTTGTTTTTTCTTCTAATATCTAATCTGAGAGTGGTTTGGCAAGTTCTTTCCCCAGTTCCCTCATTACTTTTAGGTGGTTCCCATCAGGGCTCACAGATTTGTGAGTGTCTCATTGTCATAGGAGGCCACTGACCATCTCATCCCGTGTTATGGAAGCTCCACTCATGTTCCCGACACCAACTTCCAGCTCAGAGAGCTGAGTATCCTGAGGACAACTGGTCTTAATATTGAAGACTGAGGCAAAGAAGGCATTAAGTACAGCTGCCTTTTCCTCATCCCCTGTCATACACCAGTAGTTCACTAGTGTATACATTATTAGTATGCACTATTTGAATACTAGGAAAGCATTTCTATGTGATGATTACTATTACATTCCCCAGACCATAGCATTTTAACACCATAGGGTCTACCAAAAAAAATAGACTTCTAATAAGTACTGATAATTTCTCTTTGTAGTTTTCATCATTTCTGCTAATCTACTCAGAACTCAGCAAAACCTAGGAATCCTATTTCAATATTTAAATTTTGCAGAACCATTTTTCTTACCAAAGATAATGCTTTGATGCATTTCTTTTAGTATCATAACTTTCTTAGTGGGTCAAGTAATTGCTAGAGCTGAAAAGTCTGCTTTTCCTTCTGCATTTGGGAAGGTTTTAAGTCAGTTTTCTTTGAGTAAAATATCCTGTAATGTATTTGAAATATTAAGGCTGAAGAGACAAAATTATTGTGTAGATCTTTTTCTTGTCTTCACTATGTAAGTGTTAATATTATCTATCTCGTAACAGGAAAACTGAAAAAACATTTCCTGTAGGAAAGACTAGTAAGAAAAGGGTAAAAACCCAAATAACTTAAAAAAACCCCCAAAGATCTCATCAGCTGAAGCCATAGTGCTTCCTGCAGCATTTGCCTACTTTTTTCAACTTTAAATTTTTTATTTCAGTTTTCATTGTTATCTGAGTAGTTTCATATGTGAGCTTCATGTTCCTAGTTAATGCTCTAATCTCAGGGTGCTGAAATTGTACACCTCCCCTACAGAGGGCACCTTCTGATGTGAATCAGGAAATGTCTTCATACAGACAGCTAAGGCATATTGGTAAAATTAAAGTTTTTTAATTTTTAGAAATATGTAGTTTTCCTCAAAGTAATTGAAGATTTTTTTTTCCCTCATAAAAAATAGTTTTCTTTTTACTCTTTTATTTTCCTTGGAAAAGTGTTTACCTGCATTCACTAGTATGTCCTGTATGACTTCGTTTCTGTGTACACAACTGTTAGTTTTTGCGGGTTGGGTTTAATACTGGCATATGGGTCTTTACTCTGTTAGCTCTGACTGTTTTAGATAACTTTAAAATCTGCTCATCTTTGGCATATGTAATTTTCTGAACAGAATTCCAAAAATAAATATCTGACTGTCAAAATTACACAATAATACACTGTATGTCTGAAGAAGCATATTTTTTTTCTTGGTACCATATGTGAGAAATTTGAATAACATCTGCTGACACAGGCAAAAAATCTCAAAGTGAATTCTGCTTTAAAGACTATTTTGTTCCATTTCTTTGAAAACAGGAAATTGTGTAGTCAGAGTGTTTTCACTAATGTGATAGGGGAAGGCGTTTAAAAATGTATTCCACAGAGGCAGGTTATGTTAGGACAATCTTGCCACATCTTGGCTGTGTTCTCCACATTTTCTCTGTATTCTCTTTCCCATTTTATAAATATACTCTCTGGAAGTTTAAATCTCTCTTTAACCTGTGTCCCATGAGATGCTGTCTTAATTGTAACTTAAACACCCTGACATAATTTTCTGATTGTTTCTGGAGCACACTGTCCACTTCATGTTGCACCTGATTCTGTTCCTATTTCCTTATAATGTGTAAGGGGTCTTTATGCTCTGCAGCAGCTTCTTACGGATTTATTTTATAAACTAATTTAATATTATTTTAAGGGTTTTCTTTTTCTGTCGTTCAGAGAAAAATACTGTTGTGAGGATATTATGCACCAGCTTCTCCTGACTACTTGCATTAAAGAAATAATTTCCTTAAGACTACAATGCCCTGCCCCTGTATGAATTTTAACAAGACTTTTTTTTTTTCACTTTGGGAAATTGAAAGCCTCAGAAATGCAACCTAAGAAATAGCCTCAAACGAAGTTCTAGGTCTTGTTTACACGAGGCAATGCTGGTCCCTCTGCGCAGTGCTCTCCGAGCAGCACCAATGCACCAATGGTTACAACATTTCCAGGGAGTGTTGCACAGAGATCACTCAGGAGACTTTATACTCCTGTTTCCAATATCAGCTCTTGCAGGGTGAACTGAGGAGACATGACCTCTAATTAAGCCCTTGTGAAGGTTCATGATTGCATGCAGACTGACTTCTTAAAGAATGTATTCTGCCTTTTCTTCCTCCTCAGGCAGGAAAGAAACTTAGCAAAGAACAGCCCTGGTCCAAGTCCACTGCACTAAGTGGAAATGTTCCTATTCACTGTAACCGACTTTAGATTAGGAACAAAGTGACCTTAATCCTTTCCTGTGATGCTTCAGAGATCATTCATCTCAGAGCTGGGCTTCCTCTGGGCTTCTCCTCCTGCCAGCCCTTCTGCCCACCCTGATTACATCCTGTTTCTCCACTAAATGAAAACACTTTCAAACACTTTAAAAGTTCTTTTCTTTGGTGATCTACCTGTCACTACTTATAGTCTAAGCACCCCCATCCTTACTTATCTTTTGAATTAAAAGAAAAGAGTGAGTTTTCTGAAGCAAGAAGTGAAACAAACCATGTAACTTTGTGTCTTAAACACTCTTCCTCCGCTTTATGAAAGGTCTATTCTTTTCTTATGTAAGATTTTCAGTCATGGGCTTTCTTCTTGAGTCTTTATAAACATCTAAAATAGGGAGGCGTTCATTTTGATTGGAGAATTTGACACTACAAGAATACAAATAACATGTTAAAATTCTAAGACTTCAACTGCAGGAAAATATGTATGAGGTTTTGGTTTAGTTTCAGTACAAAGTAATTTGTAAGAGTAGGTTTGAAACCCATGTGTAGAGACACATAATTTGTTAAATCTGTATTCTGTTATAAAGACTTTATGCCTTTACCACTGGGTATCTGTGACCTATTAAAGAGATGACAGAGGCCAGCCTGGTTAGGAAATAGCAGCATCCAAGTTGCTTCATTTGGCTAGACAATGAAAGTACGCAAACCCTTGGTTAAACCTTTTAGAAATACACAATGCTGTGTCCCATTCAGTCTTCTTCTCTGGGGAGCAGGCCAGATTGTTTACATGCAGTGTAACACCGCTACCTCTGGGGACCTGAAGCAGTAATTGTGCTAGTTCTGCTGTATAATAATGCTACTTGGCCTCCTTTTCAGTTACTTCTGTGTGTTAATTAAAATATAAGATTAAATGAAATAGAAGTTTCACAGAGGGATGCAACGTGTTTGAATAACATCAAAGTATGTCTAAGGAGGATTGCTCCATGTCTTTTAGAGTGATTTATTTTGGGTGATCCATTGATTAGAATTAGTTTTGTGCCTTTTAGTTGTTCACTGTTATTCTTGTTACTGTTATTATTATATTTACAGAAATGAAGTTTGAAAGAAATTTTGAAAAAACATCAAGTATTCTATCAAAAAGCTACATTTTCTAACCATATACTGTTCCATATTGGAGATTTGGTTCTGTACCTACACTTACTCCTCTACCTCAAGACACAGAGTCTGAGCCAGTGCTACCAGTGTCTTGTAAAGCATTTGAGACATACTGTTGAAAACTTGTGTGATTCTGCATTTATTTCTACATTTATTGCCTAATATGAGAGATTAAGATAATATTCAAGATGGTTTTGCTATTGATCTTGTGTAGATTTTTAAAAAGGGAAGACAAAGTTAAAATGTTAATCATAAGATAAAAAATAAGATAAGAAAGATAAGAGAAAGCAGCAAACACACCTTTAAAATTAACAGACAAAATAAATTACTTCCAGTTTAGAAAAGAGCTCTGGCTTTGGACAGCTCTAGGTATAGCCCTTTTATACTCCTTTCTTAGCACATAGTGGCCCCTCCCCCTACCTCCCCTCCCAATTTGATTAAAACCATTTCTTTTGCATTGCAGTTTTATTCTGGTCTTTTTAAAGACAGGTTTTCAGTCATGCTACATTTTATGGTCTTTTTCTGCCTTTTAGTATTCAGAAAAAATTAGTATTGTACATCAAAGTGATGTTCTCGTCTACTCTCCAAAAGCAATGCTTAAACAAGAAATGTTCCTGCCTACCATGTCATCTTTGTGCTAGTTCTGTAACTGCACAAAATTATGCAACTCATGTCTAATTTTTGAAGATTACAATATATTATAGCCTATCTAAAACAAAGACACTTTTTAATGTATGAGGGTATTGCTGAGAAGGATTGTATAACTAATAAATTATCATGATAGAATTAAGAGGCAGTAAAAATTAAAACCAATTTTTTTCTCATACTTTTGAGATTCAAAATTACTTTCAGGGCCAGTAGGAAGTTAATGATTTGTCTCTGTGGTGCATTAAACTGGGCTGGCTGCCATATGCCCACCCAGCTGCTCTCACACTCCTCTTTTACAACAGGATGGGGGAAAAATAAGATGAAAAATCTTGTGGGTAAAGATGAAGACAAGGAGATCACTTACCAATTACTGTCATGGGAAAAAAAGACTTGACTTGAGGAAAACCAATTTACTTTAGTGGCAATCTAAAAGAGCTAGTGTAAGATTGTGACAAAGAAAAAAACAAGAATGTCATCCCCCAGCCTCTTCCTTCTACCCAGGCTCAACATCATTCTTCCTTCTCGACTTGTCTACCTTGTTCCCACCAAACCAGCACAGCATATGCAGATGGGGAACGAGGTTGCCATCAGTTCGTAACAGTTCATCTCTGCCACTCCTTCCTCCCCAGACTTTTATCCTGCTGCACTGTGAGGCCCTTTTGATGGGTTACAGTCTTTCACAAGGATATATAATTTGGGTCCTTCTGTGGGCTGTGGTTCTTCAAGATTTACTCCACATGGGTGCTTTCCACATGATACAGTCCTTCAGGAACAGGTTGCTCTAGCATAGGCCCTCCATGGGATGGCAGCTCTTACCAGAAAACCTGCTTCTGCACAGGATCTCTACAGGCTGCTTCCTTCATGTCCAACTGTTCCAGCTTCGGGTCCTCCATGGGCTGCAGGTGGATAAATGCTCCAAAGTGATCCCCCATGAGCTGCAGAGGGACAACATGCATTAACATGGTCTTCTCCACAGGAGGCAGGGAAATCTCTGCTCCAGCACATACTGAGCCTTTCCCCCTTTCTTTACCACCACGCTTAATGTCTGCAGGATTCTTTGTCAGTCTTCTCTCACAGCAGCTGTACAGAGATTTTTTTTTTCTTAAATCCATTCTTAAAGAAGCTTTTCTAAGGCATTTTCTAAGGCTTTTTCTAACTTTGGCTGCTGAGATCAGCTGTGTCCTGAGGTAGATCTATTGGAGACAGCTGGAACAGGGCTTTTCTGACATGGATCAGCCCTGATCTCTTCTCACACAGACCACCTCTGCAGCCCTCTGCTTACTAACACCTTGCCGTATAAATCCAATACAACCCTTTATTTCTCTTGGTTCTTCTAATCTACCCTGATGTGTTGCCATTTGAACAGTCTTAGTCCCTGCTATTTAGTCTACCTGCATCTTGATTTCACTCCTGCTATTCCCTGATGTTACCCCCCTGCTGGTGCATGTCACCACAAATACTTTTGTGTAAAGACTGGAGATCAAAATAGTAAGTCATGACAATGCTGCAAATGAAATAGGAATGTGGCTTTTTCTTTCATATATTCTTTCTGTCTCTTTCATTGTGTAACATCAGTTTAGAAATAGAATTGATTTTGGAAATATTCAGACCTGGATTTAAATTATTTTTGTGATATTTAATCATATTACTATTTGCCACTAGTGGAGACATAGTCTTTCTGTTTTAGTTCCTCCTTTGCAAAACAACACTTTTACACTTCACAGATGATGAGATAAATGTATTACAGGGTGTGAAAAACTTAGCTGCCTTTGGTTGGGGTCACAGGCAAATACCTGAGTTGGAGGTGGGTGGGGTTCTGTGTCAGATTACGTCTAGTGGCATACCCATCATACTTTGGGTGAGACTTTTTCTACTGGTGGAAGTGATCAGCTGTCCTCATTGTAACAGCATGTTGTTTGTTGTTTTAAATGGATAATAACTGAATTATGTTGTGTGCTGTACTTTCCATTTCTTGAATGCATTGGTTTCAGACAAAAGCAAAGAAAAATAAATCTGAATTTTCTTGTTTCTTTTTTTTTTTCTATGATGAGGTTTCTCTTTAAAGAGGGAAGATAAATTTATGAAAACACTTTTGAATTAAAGCAGTTATCACATGCTTGTGTGAACATGATATAACTTTACTGTATGTTTGTATTTAGTGAATAAAAAAGGGGTAATTTTTCTAATGGTCAAATAGTGCAGCTCTTTTGAAATCCAAACTGAATATTCATAAACCCTCTTCCTGCCTGATTTAACTGATTTGAACTTTCAAAGACTAATGTTTCCTCAGAAGTTGCACTAGAATTATAACTAATAATCTTCACATGTTTATACAATGTGCAAACACACATATGGTAGGTATACATGCATTATCTTTATATTAGCTAAATTTTGTTGGCAAAAAGATGATAGATCATCTAACAAATATATAATGTACTGACTTTATTGCAGTTTTATAAGAGACACTGTTATAAAAATGGGTATGACATTTGCATTTCTGTTTAATTGCTGTAGAGTGAACATAAAAAGATAAGAGAGCCAAGAGAGCTTATTAAAACTGAAATGAGGGCAAGTGATAAAAGAATGATATTTTAGTGGTGCTGCAGTCAGATCTGACACTTTCCCCACAGAAACAATGTTATTCATGGATTTTTTGGTGTGGAGAGAGGATGTAGAGTTTATATAACAACTCTCTTCTCTTTTGAGCTACACTTGATATACAGAATCTCTCCATGCCTGTATTAACTTGAGGGCCTCAGTAGCCCTGGGGACATTCTGTAAAATAATAAGGCTATTTTGCTGCCCTTAAATGACTTCCCTTTTCTTTTTTCCCCTTTTCCTTTTTTCTCCTTTTTCCTTTTATTTTCCTGCCTCAGAATATACCATGTTGCATGTAGGGGCTCCTCAGCCTTGCCATGGCATGCCTCATAGCCACATCTCTAAATTTTAACCCATCCAATCAGATTTAGCAACTGAGAATAATATTTGAAAGTATTCAAATGAGCTATGTAAATGAGCTAAGTTCACAGTGAAAAATAAAGCATAATCATATAACTGAAAACATAGTCATAGTCAAGTACAGCTGTGCTGGTTTAAAGGTAAAGCTAAAGGATAAATGAACTCAGCTTAAAAAGGTTTACAAGTCATAGTTAAGATTTAATAAAAATATTTCAATAAATACAGTGATACAAAAAAAGTTGGTTTTAACGCATGAACCCCAGATGTATAACCCAGCACCGTGGGACACAAACAGAATGGTGTTTGTCAGCCCCTGTGCTGAGTGCCACATGATACCCCTGAGTCCAAAGTAAAAGGAAAGGAAAAAACCTCTTGGTGAGGATGATGGTCTCAGTCCTGTCAAGGTTCTGGTCCTTCTCTGGATCCAACAAGTGATACCAGTGGTCCCTAAACCCCAAGATTATATATACTTAGGTTCAGATGGACATGCCCAGTACCTCCCTCAGGGCCAGGAGTTTCACAATGGGTGATTTCACCTGTAAGTCAGAGAATATTTTTGGAGTCCTTGATGGTCCATTAGCGAAAACCCTGTCTCACAGGACTCTCTAACACCCAGCTTGTAGCCTGAGATGTCAGGTGTGCCCTGGGTAGCTGCTGCAAATGATCCATTATTAACAGTTTTTTAGAAATGACATAGAGGGTGTAGAATACACAGTTTTGGTTACACCCACACCGTAATAAGCTGGTCCCAGCTGTTCTAACTAGGACAGATATAGTAATCCTTTAAGTCAAGGCCTTCCAATTTTTTGCATTAATGATATAATCAAGATAATGCTTCCATAAGGACACTGGTAAAAGTTTTCCTAGTTTTAAAACATTAAATATCCCTATATAAATGTGCATATGTTGCATGCCATTGTAGAGACTTTCCTCTGCTCTGAATATCACATACCACCTTGCTTTCTGAAATCACCACCGTTGATTTTTTTTTTTTTAAACCATGAGTTTAATTGTGCAAGGAACTACAGAGGGGAATCGTCTTACAGGAATCTATGTGCTGGAACAGGAGGCCTATTCCTCCTGTAGTTAGGCATTTCAGCAGATTGTGGCCAAATTCTGCTTTGTCAACAGAATAAGCCCAGTTCTGCTGAGTGTTCAGCACAGCTTTCAGTCACAAAGAAATGATGAGCTGTCACTAAGCTGATACGGGAACAGAACTCCATCATACAGCTTTTCCCTACCAAAAAAAAAAAAAAAATCAATTCTGTTCTCTGCAGGGACATTCTTAACTCCTGATATGAAGCAGTATTAGATTGCACAAAAATTGAGAAAATCCACTCAAATAAGTAAAAGCTACCCAAATCAAACTTACATTTTTGTGTCCAGTCTTGCTTCTCTGCAAAAGATAAATAATCTAAATGATAAAATCTAAAAAGGAGCGATAGTTCCCTGAAATTCAAGAGCTTTCTGGGACTATGTTATAAATAGTGACAGCTGAGGTAGCCTCAATTATTTCTAAACAAAGAATAACCACAGGATATGGCTTTTTACTTCAAACACACATCTTGTTTGAATAATTGTGTGTGCTGATGGTCTGAAGGAACAACTTCCAAAACCCACAATTTGTGAAATTAAATCATCCTAATAGTTTGGTTTAATTTGGTAATCTGAAATGAGAAGCTGCAGGAATAACGAACAATCAAGTATTCTATTGGTACTGAAACTCTAGCTGTAATAACTAAGATTCATGTGCTGATAGTATTTATAAGCAAGGTTTTGTTTCGCCTTATTATTTTTTTGCAGTTCTCATATTTACTGTGAAAGAGTAATATCATTAACAGATGTTGCCAAATACTAGAAAAACTAAAAACCACATATGAAACCAGGAAACCTATTCTCATACTCTTTTTCTATGAGTCTTTTTTATTGTCTGAAAAAAAGTTTGGTTTTATAACTATTTTCAGAATAATAGACTGCATTACTGTCATGCTAAAGAGCTCTTGGGGTAACACATGTTTATCAGAGTTATTGTACATTAAAATTGATGCTTACTTTTTGTTGCAATATATTTGAAGTTATTTTTAAGTTCTGGCCTTCTATATAAAACTCCCACGTTTCAGATATTTTGGCTGTTACAAGAAATGAACTTATTAATTTCCTGATTCAAACATACATAAAATGTAAAACCTTCTAATACTGTTCCACTTCTGATAATGTAAAATCTTCATTTTTAGACAATTTAGATTTCATCATACATATAAGTTTGTGTTTTATTAACTGCTGTACTACAGCCATTGCTATTTTGTAATGGTGGAGGTTCAAAAATTAGCCACTTAGGAAATTATTTAATGCAACAACAGAAAATGTTGGTAACTTACTGTGGATCCTTAAAGAAGGGGCAAAGAAATTCTTAAGAGCCAATATTCTGTTGTCAACACATTTTAGAATAACAGTAATGATATTCTTGTCACTAACAGAGAATGCATACAAGTAAAAAGGAGAAATCTGGCTCTATAGACTGAAGACTGTAGGGCTTCTAGTATTGGTTTTGATATTAGCAAGATTCTCTCATAAATTTCAACCAGCAGAAGACGGAAACAAAGTATAATATGAGGAGTTCAAAATCATGTTGTTCAAAACATTTATGTTACATCAGTGCCTTTCACAGTTCAACAAAACACCTTCCTCGCATATTTTCTTTGGTACTGAAGTTTGTGCTCTTATTCAAGATCTCAGCATTTCATTGTTGCTCTTTATCTTTCAGAAATTAGAAACTGAAATATTTAAGAGGAGAGAGAAATTATACAGGAAGCATCAGTATTATGGAGTGGTAGTTACTGGTACATCATTACAATGGAAGATTTCCCATAACAAGTGCTGTTAAAAAAACAAACAACTGCTAAGTGTCTCAGAAAGAAACAGATTCTTCTGATTTTTATGTGCTCTCACTCCTTCTCCAAGTACAGTTTATTGATGACATTTATAATTATGGTATCCTGACATTTTTTCCTGGCATTTTTTGCTAGTATATTTGTTTTGTTTGTAGTAGCTCCAAAATTATTTGCTTAGAAGATAAATATTTCTGCTATTTTCTTGAGAACAAAATTTAAATGTTTGGAGAATATTTAGGACTTAAGGAAGTTACATTGATACGTTATCTATATATTTATAAATATTTTTATACTGCTGTAAACATTATAATATTTCTATGGCATAAAAAAATCATGGTTGAAATAGATTAGGGAGTAAGAATATTGCTGAATGATCTTTTGAAATGATTTTGAGGTTGCATGAATCTTATTTGGGAATTTTTAAGGGAAGGACCAAAGGTGGCAAAGAGACTAATGTATACTGAGAACAAGAGTGGGAAATAGAGGGAGTAAAGTATCAAACACAAAGAGATGGCGGGGGGGGAAAGGAAGTGAAAGGCCCTTGTCTTGGGTTGAGCTGGCAAAACGCCAACTGCCCAAGTACAGAGAAAAAGAGTCCTCCTCCCCCCAACCAGCCAAAGGGAGAAAGAAGAGGGAGAGGGAAAAAAAACCTCTAAAGCCAGGTTTCTTCTGAAACTAACTACATGTATTTATACAGAAAAGAGAAAATTAAGAGAAAACTACAATATAGCACACACAAGTTATATATAACTTCCCACTCCCCAATAAGCACAGATTTTACCATTCTGACTACAAATCATTCTAAAAAAAAGTCGATTCCCCAAAGACAAACTTAAGGAAAGAGAAGAACTAAGAACAAACATTTTACTTCTCTAAGATAACATGATGGTGAGCCGGTGCTGTGGGCTTGGGCCTGTCCATCCCTCCTGGGACAGCACGGTGTCTGCTCTGTACCTTGGCCGAAGTGAAACTGAACTAAGCCACTCCCACACACTGGATTTTACTCCTATTGAGATGATGTAAGATGGTATGAAATACAACATCATTGGCTAGAAGAAGTCAGCTGCTAGCTAGCCCAGCCCAGCTGAAGGCAGCTGACAATTTCAGGCCCAAATCTGAATTCCCAGGCCCAAACTTAGGCCCATCAGCCAAACCCATGACAGCCCTTCAGTGAAAATTTGCTGCTGATGTTTACTCTCATGTTCGTATTAAAGGGCATTTCAATTTTCCAAGTGGCTGTGTTGCCTACACTAAGCAGGCGTTGGCACATGCTAGTGAACTTTGAGCTGGCTTGGCTGGTGGGCAGAATAAATTGTCTGAGGTCTGGCAGCTGGTAAGGACTGTGATGTGCCAGTGCCAGCAGCTGGAGAGAGCCGTGGACCTGGGGCCTGCTCCTGAGCTGAGAGTCTAAGGCCAGTTGCTGGAGGCACCTGTGTTTTGTGCTTGTGTATTTATGTGTTCCACCAGCTGACTTCAACTTCATCAGGTGGAGCGGAGGAACTGGGTTGGGTCAGCTCCGCAGTTCATTATTTTGGCTAGAACAGTGCATCTCTACAGGTATCTGTGTGAGTGGCCGTGTGTGCACAAGCGTGTGGGGGTGTGTGTGTGTGTGTGCGCATCCCCACCAATGGGGTGCATGTCCTCAGCCCAGCTGCTGGATGAACTTGGTGCAAATTCTGCAATATATTTCACAGAATCACAGAATATACTGAGTTGGAACGGACCCTCAAGGATCATCAAGTCCAACTCTGCCCTGCACAGGACCATCCCCAAGAGTCACACCATGTGCCTGAAAGCATAGTCCGAACAGTTCTTCAACTCTGGCAGGCTTGGTTCTATGATTACTTCCCTGGGGGAGCCTGTTCCAGTACCCAATCACCCTCTGGGGAAAGAATGTTTTTCTAATATCCAATCTAAACCTCCCCTTACACAACTTCAGGCCCTTTCCTTGGGTCCAGTCATTGGTGAACACAGAGAAGAAATCAATGTCTGCCCTTTTTCTTCCCCTCATGGGGAAGCTGTAACTGTAGTGACATCTCCCCTCAGTCTCTTTTTCTCCAGTCTGAACAGACCAAGTGCCCTCAGCTGGTCCTTACATAGCTTCCCCTCAAGGCTCCTCACCATCTTCATTGCCCTCCTTTGGACACTCTTTAATATCTTAATGACTTTCTTATATTGTGGTGCCCAAAACTACACACAATATTCAAGGTGAGGCCACCCCAGAGAGAGCAGAGTGGGACAATCCCCTCCCTCGCCTGGCTGGTGATGCTGTGCCTGATGACACGATTGGCCCTCCTGGCTGCCAGGGCACTGCTGACTCATATTCAACTTTCCATCACCAGGGACCTTCAAGTCCCTTTCTGTGGCACTGGTTTCCAGCATCTCATTCTTCAGTCTGTATGCACATCCAGGGTTGCCCCATCCCAGGTGCAGAATCCAGCACTTTTCTTTATTGAACTTCATATGATTGGTGATTGCCCATTACTTAATTTGTCGAGGTCTTTCTGTAGGGCCTTCCTGCCTTTGAAGGAGTCAACAGCTTTTGTACTGTATGCAAACTTGTTTGGCATCCCTTCCAGTTCTCTGTCTGGTTACTTGATTAAGCTGACTCTAACAAAGACGTCAAG
The DNA here is from genome assembly GCA_013396695.1 of Sakesphorus luctuosus. Classification (NCBI taxonomy): domain Eukaryota; kingdom Metazoa; phylum Chordata; class Aves; order Passeriformes; family Thamnophilidae; genus Sakesphorus; species Sakesphorus luctuosus. Next base: position 73,143 of record VWZD01005482.1, on the reverse strand, counting down.
AGTGTTAGCAGAAGTCATGTTTCTGAACAAATATCAAGAAAAAAGCTATTTAATCCACATTGTTCTGAATAGTAAAATACTTGCAAATAGATATTAAATGATCCATGAAAAATGTGACAAAGTATTTAATCAATTCAGAAATTCACAGATCCTCTTTGTTCTTTCCCAATACGAAGAAGAAAAATTGTAACTGAAGTTCATTGCAGGATCAAAAACATAGGCCAGAAAATGTGGCACGTAAATGAAAATTAGGTTAAATTTTCTATTCAGAAGGAGTTTATATATTCATTTATTCTTTACCAATTACAAAAACTTATGTCTAGGATTTGAGCCATAGTGTATTTATAAACTGAACTAAATTGTGTTTTACAGCTATTCTTATATTTAGATAGTGGGGAATTTCAGGGTGAAGCTAGGTCACAAAGAGCAGATGACTAAACTGGAAGCACCAGCCCAACTGGAAACTGTGTCCTGCTGCACCAGGAAGCAGCCAGACAAGCCAAAGTGGATATTCTACATTTCTGACAAATGAAGTGGACATTTCTGAGACCACCACCAAGAAACTGTATGTGAGAGAGGTCTCTGCTACTGTGAAAGGTGAAGGGTGCTGTACAAAGACACCGGTACCTAAATGTTGTGTTATAGTCCAAGTGAAAAAGAAGTGACTTTGAATTATCTGAAATGCATTTAAACTTGCTCAGTTTACCTTTTTCATTTGATATGTGAATTAAAATGTGTAAATCAAACCTCATTTTTGTCAAATCAAAATAGCTTACACAGGCACGCGATTTAGGTGGAATTATTCAAAGCTCTCTGTGTAGAAATGCTTTCATACCTTCATATTGCCGTTGTTCACATGACTTTGGATTTTCAGGGCTGGATATTCTTGATGATTCATGCTTCTGAAGATGAGAGGTAGCAGCAAGCTTGAAAACTAAATCAAGAAATGAAAATATATACTTATGGTGTCTGGCACCAGCCTGTGCCTTATCCTTCTACTCTTGTTTGTTTGGGCAGCTGAAGCCTCTGTGATACTTTCATGTCATAGTTGTTTACCTTGATGGTTGGGAATAATATGAGACAAAGAATACTATGATTTCATTTACTTGAAACTTGAGGCTCTGCTGAATTCTCAAATGTGTAATGCTCTACTTGGGCTTAGCCACTGAAGATGGAAACAGCATTAGGAGAATGAAGGTGCACAGCTATCATTTTTTCACATTAAGAAGATGAGGAAAACAAGAATTAATTTATTTTTGGATGCTGCAGTAGAAGGGAATTAATAAATCTTTAGAATGGAGTCACAACCCATGCTTTGATAGTCTTACAAAAAAAGTGTGTCACTCTGGCCATCCCAGCCTCTTCAAGAAAATAGTTCCAAGGGATCCTTGAATAAAGTTTACCTAAAATGGCTCACTAAGCTCTGTTTTCTTCTTTGTAATGCTGATAATTTTTCTATGCTTTCTTTTGAATGTGTGGATATATGAATGATTTTAGTACATTTTAGGACAGACATGCAAACTGGGAAGAAGCTCTGGAGGCTGGACTGAGAAATAACACTTTCCATACTGGGCAGAGTAGGCAGCTGGAGTGGGTGGAAGTCCTTGCTTGCCTATATTGGTCTTCAGCAATACTGTTGATATAAACATGATGTGAATCTTTCCATGACTGATTTTCAGCTACAGCCTGAAGTGGATCTGGATGGCATTTTAGAGCTTAAATTTGAGTGAACTAAAAATATTTATTGTGTTAATACAGATTGCACGGAGGCAATTTTGGAAAATACTTTGTAGTAAAGCTGTTCTTACAAACCGTCAAAAATGTTAATAGTAAAGTTTCTTGTGTACTTTATGGTCCTCAGACAAAGGACAAATCCAAATTGTATTATACTCCTTTGTTTATTGATTTGTTTCTTCAAATCCTGCTGGCTTTTCTACATTTAGTAAATTTCTTATTTGGAAAATCAGAACTTCCTCTGAGCTCTACAGTTGTATCAATTTCATAAGAATTCTTGCACATATCTAAAGTTCTGCTCTGGTAGCAGGCTAAGCATGGCCAAAGACTGATTTTTCTGCAAAAACTTGTTATTTTTCTTTGAGTTGTAACTCAATCTTCCCACCCTGATTCACTTACATTCATCTGTGAGTTATCATTCTACCTTCTTTCTAATCCTGCACCTAGTAAAGGCTGACTGATTTCTGAATTGTTGTTTCTTCTTAGGAAAGTAGGTGTAAAACAAGTATAACTAAAACTAGTGTGTTGAGATATTGGGGGTTTGTTTCTTTTTGTATGGGTTTTCTTTGGTTGATTGGTTTTATCAGGGTGTGCGGGGGTTTTTGTTTTTTTCTTTTGGTTTTTTGTTTGTTTGTTTTTAACAAATGTAGGAGTCATAAGTATGAGAATTATTTAATTTTTAAATTCAAAATTCTGATAAAATCCCATTAGAGAATGTCCAGAAGTCTGAAGAAGTGGCATCAGTATGCTAGCAAACAGTTAGGTTTGAAGCAGTAACCTAATAAATGTGGTGATTTTTCGTGTATTCATGTTTTTACTGGGTTGACATGGAAAAAAGTTATGGAAGTATTTTCAGGGGAATCTTATTCATGTACCAATGTCATTCTTCTGTTATGTATAATAAATGTCATAATTTTTGGATATCTCTCTCCATATCTACCTCTAATGAGTAACTGAAAACGGAAAATGAGAAATCTCTATTAAAAAAAGAACACACTCATGCAGAGCTAGCAAGAGGTAAATACCCAATCATTGAGAAACAAGTCAGATACATTCTAGGGATATTCTTTATGCAGCTCCTCAGCAGCTGAACTGAAGACTAACAGCACTGGAGGCTGAATGAGAGGATCTGTCTTTAGCTGAGAACTGTAGGTTGCACCTATATAAGTTCCTCAAGCAAAGAGAGGGAACAAGGGATAAGCCATTGTCTTAGTTTGAGGGAAAACCCCAAAATGTTTATCAAAAAGCAGAGGAGAGGATTCCTCCACAATAATCACGTCACTTTTTATTAAGTTTAAGAAAAAGGAACTTTAATTATAAAATGGATATTAGAAGTATAACTGTTCTTAATTACTAGATATATACATATATATGTAGATATAGATATATCTGCAAACAGACCAGAGCAAACTACTCCTCCTGCACCAAAAGCAAAAACAAAAGAGGACAACTTCCAAAACAGTAGGTTCCTCCTGGAGCAGTTATATTATGGACAGTGTCAGTGTCACACCTCGGCTGGCTGTGAGGTGAATTCTCAGTCTTTTCCCAGCGAGGCAGAGATAAGGGATGAATTTACATGGACTCTCTCTCTCTCTCCTTGTCCTCTGTTCCAAATGAAGAAGGAAAAGCTGGGAGTGGAGGAAATGCTGATAATTCCCAGGAATCTCCTTGCAGTCCGAATCGGTCCCCAGGAAGATCTGCAGTGTCATGAAGCAGCTATCTCTCTCCTCTCTTCTCTCTCTCTCTGAAGCTCAGGGTGCCCAGAGATGGAGGGGGGAAAGCAAAGAGTAGATCCAGAAAAAAAGAGCTCACCAGCAAGCAGTGGCTCCTTTTCTGCAGCTGCCCAAAAGAAAACCCCCCAAAAAGTCAAACCAGCATACATGGAACAAGGAAAGAAAAACTTCTTCCCACCCCCAGGTGCTGGGATCTGTTTTCTCACCTCCCCCTCACCATTAAGCTTGAATCTGAAAGTCATCATCTATCTTTTGTCCTCACTCCTGGGACTCCAAGCCTAAACCTTTTGTGTTGGTATGGTGAGAAAAATTGTCTGAGGCAGCTCCTCCCAACACCACCTTCCTGTGTTTGAACCTTTAACAGCCATTCAGCAGCATCTTTGTTTTCAATAATGTTTTCAGTTTCAGTACTACAAAAGAAAGCTGATTGCATTTGCAAGAGGGACGATTTGGTGATAAAGACATTCCAGTATCTGATGACCTTCTGAGTCCACATGTAGTAAAACTCAATTGTTCCTGAACAGAGAAGCACAGCTGCTCAAGCACATACTGTTGCACCAAACAGTAAATATAATTCTAAGGAACTCTACCTTCAAAAAGCATGCATTTTTCCCCAGTCATTCTCATACCAACTATTTTTTTTCTATACTTTTTATATATTACTTGGAAAAGTATTTTTGTTTAAAAATTCTCCTCTACCCACTGCAAGTGAAAAACTACCTGAGAAAAAAGAGGTGCCATTAACAACAATTATGCAGCTTTGCACAAGAGGACCTAGACATTCTGGCGAGACCAAGTTAAACATGAACCAGTAATGTTCTCCAGTGGCAAAAATGGCTAATGACAACCTGGGCTTCATTAGACAGTGTTGCCAGCACATCAAAGGAGGTGGCCCTTCCTCTTTAGTCGACAGTGGTGAGACCAATGGTGTTCAGTTCTGGACTCCCTGGTGCAAGAGAAACATGGAGAGAGTCCAGTGCATCAAGATGATCAAGGAACTGGAGAGCTTCTCTCCCATGAGCACAGGCTAAAAGAACTGGGACTGCTTAGCCTGGAGAAGAGAAGGCACAGGTGCATTTCAGTCATGTATACACACATATATCTAAAGGGAGGATTCAAAGAGGATGGAGACTGACTCTTTTCACAGTTTCCTGGTGACAGGACCAGAGGTAATGGGCACAAACTGAAACACAGAATATTCCATCTGAACATCAGAAAACCCTTTTCACTGTGATGATGCCTAAACCCTGGAACAGTTTACCCAGGAAGACTGTGGAGTCTCCATCCTTGGTGATATTCAAAAGTGGTCTGGGCATACTCCCTGAGCAAGGTGACCCTGCTTGATCAGGGGGATTGGACCAGATGACATACAGAGTTCCCTTCCAATCTCAGCCATTTTGAGGTTTTGTTACTCCATAAATGAAAGAAATTGGAGGAATAATAAAACTCTGTTAACTGGTAGTTTTGCAAGGAAGCCACAGTACCGTTCTTCTGGTATTCTGGCACATGGTGATAAGTAAGGTATAAAAAAGCTAAAGGGTTTTCTTCTGTAAGGATACACTTGCTCAGCTCTTCATACTTCTGTCTCCTTTGGGAATATACATTGATCTGCTACAGTGAAAATATTTAATATCATTCTGACATGTCTCCATTTTAGCACTTCATGACTCACTGGCCCAAAATTTCTTCACTAACAATCCTGGGAAGCATTACTGAAGTGAGTAGCTAATTTAGTACTAGATTTGTAAGCAGCACTAAAATATTAAATGTGCTATTAAATTTAGACTAGTGGTAATCCATATGTTACTCACTCTTTGTGTTGTGTGCAGTACAATGCTTTTTTGATTTATTCTTATCCTTTTTAATTACCTCTAAAATTTTTATTTGCAATCCATATGTAAGTGCTATTCTCTGGAGGAGTTCCCATTCCAAATATTTTAATAAAATGTTGTTTTTAAAACTCAGATTTACTCACAGTGAATGATATACAGGTGTAATATTAAAAAGCTTTTTAAATCTTTATTTGGTAACTTTCTTGAAATACGTATTCTACTTAATTAGTTTTGAAATTATTGAAATCCCTACTATGACTGATTTATAAGCATGCCTGCATAGACATGTAGAGTATAGCAATATATGTTGTAAGAATAAAAGACTTTTAAAGTTATCTGAAAGAAAGCTTTACCTTCAAATAAAATGTGTTTAAATTTATATTCATATACTGTAGCAGTGCAGAGTTACATTACAGGAATATTTTTGTATTCCTGTACTGTAAAGAGGTTTGTTGGTTTTTTTCCCTATTGATTTCTATGAAAGGAAGTTTTCATTTTAAAGAAAACATAGTAGTTAATTTTACGTAATTTTTCTTTTCATGTATTTTCTAGTACAAGTTCTCTAATTAAGATTGTTGTCATAATTTTGCCCATGTATTTTGTACTAAGAAAACGATGCTTTATTAAAATATGGAAATCAATATAAGATTGATTCCAGCTCTTGAAAAGGAATAAGTTTCACTGAGACTTTAAAAACAACAGAGATCATTCAGAAAAATCAATAAAAAATATATATTTTTCCTAGTTTACTCATAAAGGAACTTAAAGGTATATTAAAGACAAGAAAATTAAATTTGCTTTCTGAAGGCTAATTTTTATTTAATTTTTATTGTTCAGAACATCAATAGAAGGCTTTTCACATCAGTCAATAGCTCCCTCCAACACAAGGAAAGCATTACTCTAACACAAACGTTGTACTTTGACATCTTTTCGCTGGGTTGGAGAGGAGTACTTTGGGATGGCAACATGTAGCACTTGTGTCAGAAGAAGATAAAATGTGACGGTGTTGGTTTCCTAGGGTGGAAGCAGGCATTAAAACCAAACTATTTTTCAATGTGACTAATTCAAACCTATTACAACAAGTATTTTGCAGAGTATTGATATTCAAATAGTCCTGGAGGCTTGTGTGCAATGGGTTATTTCATAGTTTCATGCACATAATTAGATGACCCTTGAGGGAAAAAAAAATCAGTACTTATGTAATTCAATTGAGGTCAAAGCAATTTCCAAACTGGGTTGGTCCCCCAGGGTATGGAAGCAGGAGATAATTTCTAAAGCACAGAGGAAAATTCCATCTGGCTTCTGTCCATTTCCCTCCACTTTTCTTTCTTCCCCATGCCTGAAGCACTGCCCTGCACTTGCAGCTCTGTTGGCTGTGGAAAAGGCAATCTGTAATTTCTGCTATCACATCCCAGGAGTGTGGGAGTCAGCCATTCCAGAGTTTGGGCAAATGAAACCCCAAAAAACCCAGCAAGGAAACCTAAACCAAAGTCAACAAAAAGGGACATTGCATATAAAGTTTGTGAACTGCTGTACTGAAAATATGATCCAGAAGTCACAGACTGCTGGGGGTGTCAGATCTCACCACCAAGGGGACCTCATTGCACAACAATTCTGGCTGCAGATTGGTACACTGGCCTTCCTCCCTCACCATGTGGCCCAAGGCCTCAGGCATGTCCTCAAACAACCTCACTGCTATGTAAGAGGCTTTAAAAATTTTGTGCAAAAGTTTTAAAGCTCACAAAGAGCCTTTGGAGCTACTGGCCAAGAGCACGAGTTGATTATCAATAACGTGGTTTTGTTTCTCTCTTGAATGAATGCTTTTCTATCCAGCTTTCAGGCATCCAAATAATTCTAACAGAAGTTACTTGGACTGAAAATGGGCAAAACTGTGTCTGCAAAACCATGAAAAAACTAATTAATGAAGTCAACAAAAGCTTTCCCCAGAAATAGGATGGATCATTTATAAAAAATGGATATTGATGTCAGTAGCTAAGTTTACTTTTAAAGTTTAAAATAAAGCTGCAATGAAATGAGTTTTCTCAGACTTTCTTTTTTAATGCCCAGTTTAGGAGGAGTTGGAAATACAGTTACTTTTCTGACTCAGTTTGTTGATGAGGGAAACACAAAAGGGATTTTTTTGGCTTCCTGTTTACTCTTCAGTTTGTTTACCATGGTAAATAGCATAATGACAAAGCATCAGAGTGGACAAGTAACAAGTAGAGTCCCAGTTTCCCTTCTTCTGTCATGAATTGGTATGATGAGGGATGCTGCCTGGGGAGTACTGAGCTGTATAAATCCACTGCTGAGCTCACTGTGATGAGGCTGAAGAGAAGATTGACAATTACTGGTGGTTTTTTGTAGGGAAAAAAGCATAGTTTCATAAGAGTAACCCATTTAGCCCATTTTAGAGTTGTATTTTTAAAAGAAATCATGATTTAAGTGCTTAGTTTTCTAAGCAATTCCTTTAAATTTAGGTGTCAATATTGCAAATGCTAAAGTTTAGAGAAGCTATTCTTGATCTATGTGTAGTCCTGTCTGTTTTCTCCTTTGTGTCTCCTTTTCTTCCCCCTCCTTTTCTCTCTAACAAGTTACGTGTTAATTTAACTACTTTATAAGATAACTTTAAGTGGATGTTTTGTCTTTAATAAAAATACTTATACAGCTTCTTGCTTCCTGTTTTTGTATTTTGTACTATTTAGATCTCACTATTTCAGTGCTTGAAATCTATTTGAATAAAAGAGGAAAATCAAAACGTTCACTTATGTGTGTGAATAGGTTCTAGATAATTTCACTTTGGAACATTTGTGACTGGACATATTAGAGAACAATTAATTGACTAACTTGTCACCTGTTCTTATTACTATTTTCAGGAAAAAAAAAAGGCAAACAAACAAACAAAAGAACCCCCCCAGAAGTATCATAAGGGAATTAAAGCACAGTTACTTTAGCTACTACAGGTTATTAAGATGCCTTAAATTCATGACATAGGGATTTTTGTATGTTTTTTGTTTCTTGTCTGATACCTCCAGCAGAACAAATATGGAAAATTTTCTTAGTTCTAACACATGAACAGTTTTTACCCTCTGCAGTATGTGCATGCTTGCCGGAGGGCTCTGCCGCCTGATATTTTTTCTGCTACCTGAGAGGTTTGACATCTACTGTATCCTTCATGTTCTAGCTATAATCAGCAAATTCACTTCCTCTTTCTTCATTCCCACCTGGAGGCTACTTAGTTTTCTTACTGCATTTCTGTTCTATGAGCCCATTAGCTTGGTTTGTTTGCTCATACTGTTTGTGTTACTCTGCCTTCTGTACCAGTCCTTTTGAGTTTTGTTTCCACACAACACCCTTGACTTCTGACACAGAGTATGAGATGAGTCAGATTGAGAGTGCAGTTAGTATTTAGAGTCAGAATAAGAAAGTCTGTCTTGCCACTGGGCATCTGGAACTTTAGATTCTTTTGATGAAACTTTGTGCTTTTGAAAGAAAATTATGTTAGGGAACTCAGCTGACAAAGAATCCACCCAAAATTAATACTTTGTGTCTGACAGTTAAGAAACATCATCTTAAAACAATGAACTTAAACATTCTGGGATATTTCAAAAATATTTCTCTTATGGAGCAGAAAGCCTTAGCTGCATCTGGTAAAGGATTTGCTATTGTGATGGAAACTTGGATGTGGCTCAGAAAGAATTCTATCTCTGGCAATTGAAATTGTCACTATTTCAGAACAGAGTATTTTAGTAGATTAAAACATCAAATAATAATTTTTGCACGATACTGTCTGAATACTGAAGGGTCCCTATGTGACAATTTTACTTACCTTGCTTTCTCAGAGAATGAAGGACAGTTGTTGGGTTTTGTGTGTTTGGTTTTTGGTTGGGTTTGAGTTTTTGGGGGTTTTTTTGTGGTTTTTTTTTGGTGACAGGTCCTTCTAGAAATATTCAAATCATGGGGTTCTGTAACATAAACAAAACATAATGCTCAAACACAGAGGAAGGATCAAAAGAGACTATATAAATGTGAAAATTGTATAGCCAAATACCTCACTGTATATTATTCCTTGCCATCCAGGAACAGAATCCTCCCATCTGGTTAGTGTGCTCTTGAACCTCAGAGTTTCATGGATTGTTTCAGGCCTTCTCCCTGTTTCCAAGGGACAGGTCTTTAAAGAACAAAGAAAAATAAAATTTCTGATTTGGAAAAACTTAATTAAGTGACCCGTTATGCAGTTTCCAAGGCGCACAATTAAAAACCAAATAAAATATATCAAGTAACACCTTAAGGGAGGAATAACATAAGATACATGAATGTTCTTCAAAAAAGAGGTGATTTCTATTTGCATGTACATGTGAGAATAATGATCAGCCCTTGAACAGCTTAAAAGCAGCAAGAGAGATCCATATTCAGTGAATTCATTCTTTGCTTTGCATAAGGTTTAAATAACTTTATTTGTTTTATACAGCCAGATGCCTGAACAGAATAATATATTATACTTACAGCTTCATTAAAAGGAAATAATTTTGTGTTTATTTTCGTTACAAATCCATGAATTAGCTGAATAGTCATCCTGTTCCAGTATTTACTTTCTATGACTCCTGTCTAATTTTAGAGTTAATTATAGACCTTCCCTTACAGAGGTTACATTTTCTCTACAAAAACTGAACTCTAGAGTTCTTTGAATTAAGTTTTCTTATTCTTTATCCTTAAGCATTTCTGTCCCCTCTTATTGAACAGAGAAAGGAAACAGTTATTGAGAAATCAGTCTTTGAGATTCTGCCATGTCTGACATGCACGACTCTATTGTAAATAAGCAATCAGCTCATAGAGGCTGAGAATGGAGATAAGGAGAGAATGTTTCCTCTGCAGGATCCTCTTTCAGCAGATCGCGGGTCAAATGCATTTACAAAACAGTAGGAGAGAAATCTTGCATTGCCACAGTGTGTTTCTGAGGAGTGTTCAACTTTACACACTTACTTACTGTCCACCTGGAAATTCAAATGAAAAAAAAAAAATTCAAGTGATTTTGTCTCTGAGTCTAATTAAAGCACATAGTGAAATGTGGGAAGGCAGACAACCTTCCCTACTCTCTGGATGCCTGGTTTATCAACATCCAGCAGCAGAGGTAGTAGTAAGTTTCAGGAGAGAACCCAAACTAATGAAGCCGATAGGTAATTCAGAAGCAACATTTTGTCCTGGGACTGTGGGGATTGAAGGCTCAGGTAAACAAGTTTGCAGTGCATTAGGTTGAAACATCCTTCATTCTATAATTAACAGGGTCACAAGACTCTTGTTAATTAAAGTCTGCAAAAAGACTAGCACTTCCACTTTAAGGAATGCTCAGAGCTGAGGTGGTTCCTGGTGTGGGGCTCAAATTCCAATTTGTCATTTTCATGTGGTACTACAACATGATCTCTTCCCTGCCATGATCTTCCATAATGGTACCTGTGAGCAAGTTGCTTGTCTAGTTTCACTGGTAAATATGTAGATCTTGTATTATGTACTTATTTTTTTGGAAATTGTTCTCGAATACACAGTAAGGACACTAATGTTAAAAAGATTTTGATGAGAGAGAAACTTTTAGTCACAGGGTAAGGCAAATCAACACCTTCTAAATACTGTAATCATTGGTGAGAGAAAAGTGAAGTTACGATGAACAGCTATAAAATACACACAAAATTTTCTAACCTCTTCTTGGAATGAAAAACAATATCATGTACACTGACAATTTTTTTTTTGATATTAGACTTTTCTTTCTATTTTTATTGCATTACAGAAACTCAACTTACTGTATGAAAGTGTCCATTTCGCTGACGGTGGGTGAAAATGACACCGGACTTTGCTACAATTCAAAGATGAAATATTTTGAGAAAGCTGAACTTAGCAAAAGCAAGGAAATCTCATGCCCTGAAATTGAGGATTTTTTATTTCCATTTAGGGAGCCTGAAATTCTGTGGTATAAGGTAAGGAATGCAAGGTGTTTATATCTTCAACAAGATATTATGCAATGTTCTTTTTCTTTTCATGATCTAAATGTGTTATTAATCTCGGATTGTTTTAAAATTTGTTAAGAACAGACAACAGAATCATTGATAAAAAAGAACTAACTAATTGAGAGAGAAATTCAAATGGTACACTTTTTTGTTTGTAAACATTATGGGATATCTGTGCATGCTAAGCATGCTCGTAGCTGAATGAATGGCTTTATTTTGCAGCATGAAATTCGGCAAAGACTACCAAAACTTTAGTTTCTACGTAACTTGTTATATTTGCAAATATAATTTCATTGTTTTTATCTTAAGATTGTGTACTGAGTTCTAGATTTTTACTTAAAGGCTAAATTGTAGTGATGCCTGTGGGGAGTGCACTTGAAGGTCTGTGAACAACACCTTGAGTTCTGCAGTTCTTACTATCTACATGAAATCCTCGATACGTCAGTTCTCCACCTAAAGACGCCAAACTGTCCAGTAAAGCTGAAGTTGATATTCTGTGTAATATTTTTCTACACAGACCTCTACAGAGGCATGCATTCTAATTATTTTTTCTGAAGTCTGATAATTTACCTGTTAACATAAATGCTTTTAATTATGGTTTACAAGACTATGCTACCTAATAAGTAAAGTTTTGTGGCCTAGAATGGTACTGACCAATTTACTGACAGCATATGTAAGACAGAGGGTGGTCCCGTGGTGTAAAGGAGAGCATTCCGGACTCTGAATCCCAAGGAACAGAGTTTGAGTCTCCTTGGGTGCCATTCCCTGGCAGTTAAATGCCTCTCTGACATCCGATCCCATCAGATCTCGGATTCTAAGCAGGGTCAGGCCCGGTTAGTACCGGGTGCTGTGACAGTCCCAAGGACTTCACTGTCACTGTCCAAGCTTGTTTGGCCGTGGCAAATGAACCTTAGGACTTAAATGATGGGGCCAGTTCTGCACACGCTGTGCCTCACCTGAAAAATCCACTGTGCAGGCTGTAAGGGCACACCCATGTAGGGAGAGCCCTTCCCAAATCTTTGTTCCCAAAGTCTGGACGTACATATAAGACAGAAGAAATATAACCAATTATTTGTTTATTCTCATTTTGATTTTCATTATTTCATTTCTTACTCTTATCTGGATTTTGAGTTTGTAATACAATTTTTGTAGATTAAAAACTCACCTATTCTAAGTTCAGAGAGCTTTGATTTTAAGATTTTTTTTAATAATTATATATATATATTTGTCCTCAATCTCATCTTCTTCTGTTTCTCTAATTTATTTTTTTAAATTGAATTAAAATTAAAAAAAAAATCCCTGCAGTCTGTAGCTGCTGGCAATATAAAAGTTGTAGATCACAACGTAAGTGTAATGGTAAATAAGTAAATTGAATAGTAATGACTAAGCAAACTAATGTCAAAAGAAAACCACCAAAGGAATCAACCGCTTTTTGTCGGAGGCACAAATATTAAATCAGTTGATGAAATTGCATAGTCTTTTTTCTTTTTAATCAGCGTCTAAATGGACTGGATTTTTAGATATTTTGTGTAGACAAAGTTTGTAACTAGCCTGGGCTCTTGCTTGGCCGCCTTAACTTTAAGCAGCATCGTCAACAGCTGTCCATTTTAAGTGTAAGAACACAGTCACTGAAGTGTTATATTATCTTTAAACAGGAATGCAAGTCAAAAACGTGGAGATCAAGTATTGTGTTTAAAAAGGACACTCTTGTCATTCGGGAAGTCAGAGAGGATGACATTGGAAATTACACCTGTGAGTTAAAGTATGGATTCTTTGTTGTCAGAAGAACGACGGAATTAACTGTTACAGGTAATTACAGAATCTTGCTATCTCCTGTATTTATTTAAAAAAAAAATGATATTGAATGTTGTGATTTGAGTTGTTACTATTTGAGTCATTATACCTTTTACCTAGATAAGAATGGTTAATACATTAAAGCTGTCCTGAATACTTCACGGTGATATCTGCAACACATTGAGAAGTCTGACTTTTGTTCTGTTTTTTTTTTTTTTTTTTGACTGGAAAATGTGGTCAAGGAAGAGGTAAATTCAGCAAGCACTACCTCTAATCATACTCCTTCATGTGATTAAATACCTTGGGATTTGAAAATAGGTGTAGCAATAGCCCAGTAGTATTAGCTCTAATTGTCTTTGGATGTGAGAATAGCTGTAGCCACAACCCAACAGCAGTAGGTCTGGCCCAATGTGACCTTTGCAACTGTGTGACAGGTGCTTAAGCAGCGCATGACTGGGGGCCGGTAGCATTCTTCCTCTGGTATTCTTTTTCTGCTTTCTGTAGTTTATAGTTCAAGAACTTCCTGATCTCAATCATCATTCACTGTGGCTACCAACTAACCTTTTTTCCATTACTCTGATTATTTTTTTAATTCATTTAGTCTTGGCTTCAAAGACAATTTGAAGTATCAAGTTGCACAGAGTAATTATGTAACATAAACCCCCTCCATAATTTAGCAAACAACAATTGAATAAGATGCATTTAATATAATCTGCATTTAAAACTACTATATCAATATGTAAAATCCATTATAGATGAAAGCAAAGTATATAGCATAATAGTAATGTCTACAGCAGCAGAACAGTATGAAGAATGGTCCACTGAATTTTAAATTCCTCACTGAACTTCTAACCTTTGTTTCACAAATATGTAAAACGTATAGTTGAAAATCTACCTGAAGCAGAAAATTAGCCTTTAGAATTACAGGCTGGCAATGGAAGACAAGAGTACCTCATGATGTATCAATGCTGTGTAGTTCTACAGTATATTTCTTAAAATAAGGCAAAATGAGGATTTTTCTGGGACACTGGAGGTTAACTAGGTCCATGTGGTTGACAGAGGCTTGCATGTGTAAGTTCTTGCACCTTCAAAATAACTAATAAACCGAGAAACACATCTTAGAGAAATAGTATTGTGGGCTTTTCTTGTTCCTTTTAGTATCTAAAATATGAATTTATTGAGCACCAGCAACTAGTAACACATTTATGTTGTGCATTAGGTTGCATTACAACAGTTTCCTTTAAAGGTAAAAAGTTTGTTTTCTGTTTTAATGTATCCCATTCGCCCTTTAAATTAACAGAAATTATAGTGCCTTATGGTATGTAACTTTCTTCTGTTAGGTAAGTCTGGAAATTACATTTTTTAGTTGTTTTGAGAGATTTCAAGTAATCAATCATATTTATTTAAGCTCAATAGTAAGGATCTCTTTGTTGTTGTATGGAATTGATTTACTGGTCAGTACACGCAGGCAATTACTGTCAAGTGATTAACTTCACAGTAAACATCCATGTACTCTGTTTGCTTGACTGATTTAAAGAAAACAGACAGAGATTCTTAGAGCATGTGATTTATACCAGAAGGAGGTTGTCAGTTCTCTTTGCAATATATGATATGCAGATTTGAAGAGTGCATATTCCCTCCATCAACAAGTGATCCCTTCTGTCTTTATGGTTGGGGCTCCACTGCGCAGCAGTGTTTCAACAGGCTCAGACTGACAGAAAAGGGAAAGAAATAAAAAGCATTGGAACCAGATGCATGTTACTATTTGTAGGAATATTTTTTTAAAAATGTAATTCATCCCTTGTAGTGTAGGTAGGAGTTCAGTATTGAATGTTTAACTAGACAGAGGCAGAAAGAGACTTGGCTGATTTTGATGTGCTAAAAATGAATGAATTCAATTTCCACCTCTGCAAACCTCAGAAGATTTGAGGACAATCTCCTAATTAGTAAACACCTTAGGTAGTACCGTAGGTCTTATAATGTCTTTATAATATTATATGATAAAGAGAACAAGCAGATTTACTTACAGTCCTACTAAACTTTGTTACATCTGTATTGATGTCTTGATAAGATTTTTATTTAATGCTTTATAGGGAAAAATTCAGTCTTTAAGTGCCCGTCATGTTTTCTTTGTGACCTGAAAAACAGGTTGAGTTGTCACAGGCATACATTGAGGAGTTTATAGAATAAATAAGGGTTGGTGGAAAAGACTGTTTGTTTGATGCGGGAAAGGAATTAAACTTTAATTTAGGAACTGAGACATTAATGTTGCAAATGTCAAATTAAAAGTAGAGAATTAACTTGATAGTTGATCTCCTTACTGCATTAATGAAAACATACTTAATGGAAGCAAAAGAATAATGTGTCTTTCAGATGTACAGTCTCAAACATATCACCAGACAATATCAATAAATGGGGACATTTGTGTGAACTGTTGGTGACAACAAATTCCATCAACTTCCATCAGGTCCACAAGGAGTCAGAATTTTTTTCTAAGACATTGGGAGTTTTTCTACCAAAGATACTTTTTAGCTAGAATGAAAGAAATGAAAAATATGAGTAAGAATTCACAATTTGCCTCGAGCTTTACAGAACATGAAGGAAGTTGTAATCCGTTTATGAACATGTAATATGTTTATCAAATTGATATTTATGAAAAGTAACTCTCTTTATTCATTAGCATTATCTTGTGTGGTAATGGTGTATGTGCCACAATTACCCCCCATCATTAGAAAACAGTCGCTTACTTGTTTCCATTTTCTGTGTGCTATGTTTCCAAGTATGTGTTTATGTAAGATTGGAATTTGCACTTTCTAAGTTTCTTTCCTGGTATATACCACGTTTCCTCTAGAAACAGAAAAAAACACAACACCTGTGATGGAAGAAATCCATGAGCCAGATTGGTTTTTATGTGCACACATTTGTAGTATTCTCAGTATGAAGCTGATATCGCTGGCCAGACTCAATTCTTAGAGGGCCTTGGCTTCCCTGACCTTATCCCTAAATGCCCATACGATTCCCCTGTGTTCCTCCCAGGCCCCTTGTCCTCATTTCCACTTCCTGAAAGCTTCTTTGAATGCGTCCTTTAAGTATTTTGAATGTACAGTGACATTCAGAGTAGTCTGAAGTTTCTGGTGATCTTTTAAGATAAATGTTGTTGTCTCAGTTTGGGAAAAAAAAAAATATTGAGGAGGAAAAGATACAATGTCTTCAGACAATATGAGAAAGGTTAGAAATAGTTTTATTTTACCTTAAAAACACTCATGAAAAGCTCTCTTTCCAATATTATGCACAAATATTAGAGTAGAAGGTAGAATATCTTCGCAAGAATTTGTTGGAAGAACAGGGTGATGTGTATAAGCAACTGCAATACAAAGTAGCGACTGATGGATTACTTAAGGCCCACAGGGTGAGCCAGTACAGCACTGGTGGGATTATGCACAAGTCTTAGAGTAGAAGGTAGAACTTTCCTTATTGTTCTGAGATATGAGGTAGAAATAACATGCTTTGCAAAATGCAAACTATACACTGGCTTGTAACTAAGTAAGATATTCACATGAACAGCCTAATTGGTTGCTTTTTGGTCTGTGGTTATGCAATTACACATTCTAAAAAGCCCTGCAATGTACAAAGTCATATGTAGACTTTCCAGAGTGGTCAGATTAGCAGTTTTACTTTTACATGTGGAATTTTAATTAAGACATACCTCATTTTTCTGACATACTTCATTAAGAGTATGTTCAGACTTGGGAAAGAATCGTATTTTAACAGCATAGTATTAATTTAGTCTTAATGCACACCATGGGGCAAAAATATTTTCCTACAGTGATTTAATTAAATATTAGGTTTAATATTATTATTTTTGTTA
Organism: Sakesphorus luctuosus; assembly: GCA_013396695.1. Lineage (NCBI taxonomy): Eukaryota > Metazoa > Chordata > Aves > Passeriformes > Thamnophilidae > Sakesphorus > Sakesphorus luctuosus. Next base: position 56,186 of record VWZD01005482.1, on the reverse strand, counting down.
CTTTTACTATCAAGCCTTTTGAAAACTCCATTTTTGCATGATTTTATTCAAGTCAAATGAAGTCCAGCCTTTTTCTGAGAGGGAGAGTATGTGTCCCCACTACAACAACAAATAGTTTGCCATGATGAACATCATAAAACAAAAAATCCCCATCAATCATGCAGTTAGAGCATTACTTATTCATTTCCTCCATGACTTATTTAGTTTTAAATATTAAAATATATTTTTCTGTTGTGTTGAAAGTGAGAAGCCCTTATACCTCGCAGATGGAATCATAGCTAATCACTAAGTTCTCACTCCTGAATCCTTGCTTCAGAGATACCCTTTGTTGTCTTTATTTACTCATTAGAACCCTTAAAGTTCCCTTGAAAACAACTCTTGCTGTAATAAGCACAGTTTTGCATTTACAGATCTGAGCATGTCTACGATCAAGTTATAGCAATACTAAACTTAATGTGAATTGACAGTATTTTTTTATTTGAATTAAATATGCTTGTTTTTACAAATTTGTGAAATAATCTTGAAAGTGCCTGTTTACTCTTTTCAGTCTTCTACCCATGACTTTCTTTGTCTTTAGAAAAAAAAAAAAGGCAATTTTTTGGTTTGGCAGTTTTATGGTAGTTGCCTCTTAGTAAGGCTGAAAGTTTGGAATGTGTTGAATACGCTTTGTCTCTTACTTTCTGACAGAACTAGTCTTCATTAGCATAGTAGAAAATCTTACATGAGTATATATATGTAGATATTTTTAGAGCTGAAAACATCACTGTAAAAATAAATAGTACGAAGAAATAATTATTATTAATTATATGCCTAGCCTCACAGCTCCTACGTCTTTTATACAGGGTTAACCACCATATTTTGTTAATAATAATAAAAAAAAAAATGAAAGGGACACACACACACACACTTTGAAGGTTATATCCTACTCCAAGTGGACTGTATTCTAACTGTATTAGACTCCCCAAAAACGTTGACTTTAATTTCTTCAAGGTATGCTGCTCTTTCTCATTCAATACACTGGAATGGAGAAAGGTGCTGCAATAAGTACATACCTCTCTAATTGTAGCAGGTGCTAAGTGAGAAAAAAAGAAAAATAAAGAGGGTTGTTTTCCAAGCATTTAGAGCTTGAGCATGAACTCCACTAGGTTTCTGCAGTTAATGACAGGGATGAACCATTTTTAATGTACCCAGCCTCTCCTTGCTTCAACTGTTCCTAATATTTATCAGACTTAAGTGTTCATTCCTTTTGTTCATCATTAATTTAATTTGATTCCAAAATATATTTAGTAATTCTATTTCCTATTATTCTGTGCAAAGACTAATAAAATATACAGTGGACAATAGACTCATTATGAAAGCAGCATGTTCAAAATACCAACCTAGCATTTTAAAATACATAAAATTCTGTAGGTTTAACAAATTCATGGCTGAAGTGATGCCTTTTGATCGCGTACCCCTGTGAACAGAGACACACTGCAGACAAGTTAATGGAGAAAGATAGAGGGTTTTNTTTTTTTTTTTCCCCAAAAACGTTGACTTTAATTTCTTCAAGGTATGCTGCTCTTTCTCATTCAATACACTGGAATGGAGAAAGGTGCTGCAATAAGTACATACCTCTCTAATTGTAGCAGGTGCTAAGTGAGAAAAAAAGAAAAATAAAGAGGGTTGTTTTCCAAGCATTTAGAGCTTGAGCATGAACTCCACTAGGTTTCTGCAGTTAATGACAGGGATGAACCATTTTTAATGTACCCAGCCTCTCCTTGCTTCAACTGTTCCTAATATTTATCAGACTTAAGTGTTCATTCCTTTTGTTCATCATTAATTTAATTTGATTCCAAAATATATTTAGTAATTCTATTTCCTATTATTCTGTGCAAAGACTAATAAAATATACAGTGGACAATAGACTCATTATGAAAGCAGCATGTTCAAAATACCAACCTAGCATTTTAAAATACATAAAATTCTGTAGGTTTAACAAATTCATGGCTGAAGTGATGCCTTTTGATCGCGTACCCCTGTGAACAGAGACACACTGCAGACAAGTTAATGGAGAAAGATAGAGGGTTTTATTAGAAGAAGCTTCCACGATCAAACCCAAGGGCGTCTGACAACCAAACCCCGAAGGTGTTACAGAGGGTCTGACCCCTAGGTCAGGAAGTCTCGGGGTTTTATACCCCTCATGGATATCCAATCATAAGTTCTCATTTCTCCCTAATGCCCACCCCAAAGTCCTGCCAATCTGCCCCTTCATCATGGCGGGGGGCAGATGGGCCTTCTTGGGCCTTCTCGGGCTTTCTCCTGTTGTTTGTCTTCTGTTATCTTGCAGGTGTCTGTTGGAAAATAGCTCGGCCTTGACAAGGTCTACAGCTTGTGGGAAAGACACTCTGATTTTCAGACTTAAAATCAGGGTAACTGAACAGAGTCTATATGATTCTAAAACTTTCTAAAATTACATTAAATCACACTTTTAGGCATCAGAAGAGTGGGCTGGATGTTTGTTTTGGTTTTGGTTTTGTTTTGTAATTAGAAATGAGTGATCTTTTATAATACAATCATTTTGGTATGGCTGAAAACAAGGGTCTAAATTAACCTTCAGTGTGCATTTGAGTATAAACAATAAAAATATTATGTATTTGATTGGGCGGTCCCGTGGCGTAGTGGAGAGCACTCTGGTCTCCAAATCCCAAGGTCGCGAGTTTGAGTCTCAGTACGGACCGCCTCCAGCAGTTAAATGCTTCCCTGCCATCCTATCCCGTCAGATCTCGGATGCGAAGCAGGGTCAGCCCTGGTTAGTACCGGGTGCTGTGACAGTACCAAGGACTTCACTGTCACTGTCCAAGCTTGCTCGGCCGTGGCAAATGAACCTTAGGACTTAAACGGTGGGGCCAGTTCTGCGCACGCTGTGCCTCACCTAAACAATCCACTGCCCAGGCTCGGAGGGCACACCCACGTGGGGTGAGCCCTTCCCAAATCTTCGTTTGCGAAGTTTGGCCATTTATTATTATTATTATTATTATTATTATTATTATTATTATTATTATTATTATTATTATTATTATTATTATGTATTTGATTTAAAAATTCTCTATAAATTTCATTTAACATACTTATTGTAAATGCATTTAGTGGATTATTCAAAACTAGCCTTAGATAAAGACAGCAATGAGCATAGCTTCGTTCAAAGGCAGGTTTAAGTTATGAATTAGAAAAGCAACTTCATCGATTTAGAAAAATTTAGAAAAATTAGAAAAAGAACAGACAAAAGACATATGGAGACAAAATTCCACCTTCATTTTCAAATTTGCCGCTTGTGACCTGACATTTCTTCTATTGTGATACGTTGAATTGGAGTGCTCTCAAAGACCAGCTTTAGTTATTAGAGATTATTCCTATCATGGTGACTGGGTACAGAGAAGCTCCTCCAGACAGGCATTCAAAGAACTGGACTGAGCTGGTTTTCGGAACTTTTTCATAAAGCAATCTCTATGGGCTTTAGAAGGAGAGTTTTCTCTCTGCAAAATTAGATCTGATGAATAACTAGTTCCTTTTGAGTGATACGTTTACATGCTTGTCATTCTGGACAACGTCCTAGTTCATGGATAGCGTACTGCTCTTTTTCTGTTATTTATTAAAAAATCTTCCAGGACATGGCCACTATTGCTGAGTTTTCTTATTTTATTAATTGTTTTTATACAATTTTAGTTTTTTGCACTTCCCTTGCTACAACCTAGTTCTGTCTCTATACATGATAGCATCACTTCAGAAGAGGAGAAGTGACCAGTCTCTTGTGGTTTTTTGTGTGAATAATGTAAAAATAAGGTATTAGTTATAAAACCCTAAAATATACTAGAAGGTTTTGCTATTAGTACCTCAAAGTAAATTTCAGTATTTGCAAGCTTATTTTTTTAATTCTCTTTACATTGTGTCCCATGTCCAGTGATGCCTTTGCTTATCTCCTATTATGTTAATAAATAGCAAAATTGTGTATGGCTCATGATAGTTGTTTGGACGGATGCTACAAAACAGTGTAATCAATGATGCAGTCATGACTTCTTTTGGAATTCTGTACTCCCTGTAGACAATATGGTGTCAGTAAAAGTCAGGGGGATGTTTTAATATGTGGTAATCAGTAGAATAAATCTTAGACCCTAATGAAAATGAAGACTTCCACTTAAAATAGGTATTATGCAAGAAATGCAGATTGTTACTGTTTTTAAAATTATTACAATTTTGCTAATTTCTAACGATAGTGTTATAAATCTGATGTCTTTTTAAACTTAAACTCCTTTATTTTGCCCCTTGAGGATTTTTTTTCAATTATAGCTTTGTGTGTAAGGTTAAAAACTAAGATAAAAATAATCAATTGAGAAAAAAAAATTAGGGAAATGACATTTCCTGAGTTATGAAAGTTTCTTTGTGTGAGTCATTTTCCCTTCATCAGTCCTACAAGAATATTGAAATATAAAACTGTGAGTGGATATTACCATGATGCTCCTTACAATTGTTTCATTTTAGTGGGTTGAAGTTGTTAAGATGAGCTTCATTCTACAGAGAGAAAGAAGCTGTACACAAAAATGTTTATCAAAAAACTGTTATTGACTGCTAAAGACATAAAAGGCTTATAAACCCTTAGCTCAATAATATCTTACAAAAATTAAATAAATCTCTTCTTAAGGCACCCAAGTTGCTTATTAAACAACCTTTTAAAAGGCAGATAAATTACACTGAATGTTATTTTTTTCCCATTATTGTTATGGTATCAGAAGGCTTCATTTTACTTTTATGCTCCCTTAGAGTATGCTAAATCCACCAATATTGTTTTAACTGAGCATTTATCATTTCCCTAGCTTTTTTTATAAAGCTTTAGATAATTTAAGTGGAGTCTTCCAGGATGCTGCTTCAATAAACCAGAATATAAAATATACAAGTACAATAGCATCTAGACTTTGTGTTGCCTCCATCCTAAAAACAATCTGTACACATTCCTAGGAACAGTCTGTGCACAGTTAGGCTAACTGAATATTTGGCTTTAAAATTGAGAGCAGTTTTTTTCCAATGTTTTCTATATCTTTCAGTTGGCTTAGGCAAATTCTAAACACAGAGCTACTAAGTGAAAGAATATTGATAATATGTGTGATCAGGGAGAAGTTCCAGATAATACACATATCTGCAATCATTGTGATTGTTGTTAGAGGCAGAAAAACTTTGTTGAAAGTAGAAATGAAAAGACACTTCATTTTAGTGGCAGCTATTTCACATGGGACAGTATTAACAGAATA
>VWZD01005482.1:7968-50876 GCA_013396695.1 Sakesphorus luctuosus | reverse complement strand
GTAGACTCAAAATCATGCAGAAGATATCTGAGATATATTCCATTATCTTAAAAGAATGACTTCTCTTTATGAGTATTCACATCCTGAGATGTGAATTCACATCCTGAGATGTGCATCCTATTGTTCTCTTCCCTTTACCACCCTAAGAAAAAAAAGAGGCTTTTTTTTATGCTGTTGTTTCACAGTATTAACCATCTAAAATATTATAGTATATAAACAACAGAAAAATGGTGCCTATCAAATCTAAGAAACAAGTTTTACTTTGAATTCTTTAATAAGTGTAAATCAAGACTGAAACCTTAGTTTCTTTGAGATTAATGTCAGTTTGCCCATTGACTTAACAGAGCCAATATTTCATCCTTGTACTTTCTAGTTATGAAAGATCAGAACTGAAGTTAGTTCTAAAAATTGAAATCAGTTTTCAAAAAATCTATCTCTACAAATCATCATGATGTTTTATTGGTTATTCTGTCATGAAATTTCTTTCAATTAATGAATGCATTAGTTTTTTTAAATGAATTTAAAAATACTTTCTGCATGTTTTAGTAACAGGAAGAATGCATAATAGATGCATAGTGACCCTCCAAGACAGGATGAACAATAGGTGATTTTTTTTTTACCATTATAAAAAGGGAAAACCTCCCCATATATTTCTATAATGACTCTAAAATATAGAATTTAAGTTTGAATCTGGCTGAAATTGTAGTTTATCCTAGTTTATTCACCTGGCGAATAGTTTGTTTCAATTCTTCCTGGAATCAGAATGGGTAAAACACCTTCTGACTTACTGGAAAAACTGTGGGTCTAAAACAAAGCAGTCAAGAGAAATAATGTTGTATTCTAAGGTACTTTATCTGAAAAGTTTAAAAATTAAAGATATGTAAAAAGGAATAGAAATTACTAAATAAAAACTAATATAATATTTTAACTTCTGATGCTTCACTTACCTGTGTGAGAGTTTAATATAGGAAAACAATTTCACCAACTTTTTTTTTTTCTGTAGGAAGTTCATAACACACAATAATTGTTCGAATCTGAAAAAGAAATTGGAACTAGCAATGACATTTTTCATTTCTTTAGTGCAGTTTTCCCTTTGGCTTTGGAGTATTATATTCACATCTAGCCATGGATTAATTTAGAAGTATTAGATATAACTTCATAGAAACATGATTGAGGAGTGATATAAATCAGCAAATTTCCTCCACATTCTTTGTACAAAGTGAGAAGGGAGTGTAGAAAGTGTAGAAAGATATATGTGAGTTTTTTCCCTTTCTAAATCATTCTGCTTCTCCTCACTTAATTCATCCCATGCCAAACAAGAATATTATATTTCTCCAGACAGAGGATAGGACCAGAAACATTCCCATTTCTTAATAAGGCCTTTATGGTGTCACTAGTCAAACAGCATAATTCTACTCATGCTGTGGGAGGTTTATTTATGGTGAGTATATGATCTGTTGTGTGCTTTTTTTTTTTTTCCCTAGAGGTAAGATTCCTCTCATCTAAGATTAATATTTACACTCACTGGCACATGAGCTCACTGCTCTTCATAGCAATTCTGTGGCATGACTTGCGTCCTATTTATGCCAATGCATTGATCAGATGAGTTGTGTTATACAAAATTCCACTTCCATCTTTTGACTATCCAAGGAGCTTAACTTGACAAGCTCAAATGTAGATTGATAATACAAGCATCTTAATTACATGAATCCTACTTTAAGGTTTCAGCGTTGTTATTTTTATAACCTTTGAAAATGGTAAGCTGGCTCTATGTAATACTTTGTTGTAGAAAAAAACCAAAAAGTTGTGTAAGCTTTTCAAAGCAGGCAAGAACAAATCTGTAGTAGAAATGTTATTTGTTTTGTTTTGTTTTATCTGAGATGTACAGCTGAAAAAAAAAAAGCCTTTTGGTTGTACAAGCTCATCTTCAGATCTCAGGAGCTTAATAAACCGATTGGTCTAATAAAATATATGACTTCTAGCTTCTTTTGTCTAAGCCATCATGTCTAAAAAAACATTACAATTATTATTGTTCATGGTATTTAAATTTTCTTAGGATGGAATCACAGCATGCATTTCTTTAAGCTAGCTGCAGCGTGCAAAATAAGTATAGGGTTTTTATTAAAATATCGCTGTTTTTATTCATTTTGACAGAATAAACTGTGCTTCACGTGTAACAGAGAGCGTTCCCTTTTCCATTCTGTGCTTTCTTTGAAAGTGGTGACTGTGGTTAAAAGACAACTGGAAGCATTCCTTTTATATTTCACTATTTTCAATTTGGTACAAACTAAACATAAAGAAAAATGAATCCTTGCTGAAAACAAAGGTATTGGTTTGAGAGCTGCAGTAAACAGAATAAATGTATTATCACAAGTAGGTGGCTTACGATGCTTCAGTGTAGAGATAGTAGATTTATTTTAAACTACTAGTTTTGTTCAATACCATATCTTATAATGCGGCATTTTTAATGTTGATATCAACTATTTTAATGCCGAGGTGGGTAAAGAATCTGAGGAGAGATGTAAGTTTTATTTTGGTGTCATAGAGCTCTGCCAGGAAACCTTCTCTTTTCCATACACAGAACAAGAGAGAAGTGCAACTTGCAGTGAACACCTCCTGCTTCTGCTGCTGCAGCTTTGAGCCTGGCACTAGAGCCCAAGCCTGAGCTGCCTTACAGCATCCCATGCTGGGCCTGTCCTAACATACAACCCCCTCTGAATCTGGCCCGTTTGTGACTTCAGTGGCCAAAGCTGGTCCCTCTGACTTTGTGCAGCCTGCCCTTTCAAGGCAGACAAGAGATGCACTTTGGGTCTTGATGTCGCTTCTAAATGTGCAGCAGCAACAGAATGAGGTACCTTTGAGGGGACCACCCTGCCCCACCACATACACTGCTGTGGTTGCTCCTGCCCTCCTGCCAACCACCCATCTTACCCTGGGCAGAACTTGGACAGTGGCAGTGGACAAGCCAAGGCATGAGAAAAAAGGCAGTGCTAAAATAACCCTCTGCAGATGGAGGCAGCCAAAAGAAGTACCCACCCACCCACAGCCTCCAGCTAGGCAGCCACCTCTGCATGCGGTGGCAGAGCACTGCTGAAGTCCTGTTTTGATTTTTCATGTATTTTTTTCCTTCAAAACAATTCCATTAGTTTTCCAGAATTTTTTGAGCTAGCATTCAGAGTTAAAAAAGTCACTCATGAATAATGTGGCAAAAGGGTAAAAAATGCATTGTGATAATCTAATAGAAATAAGCTCATTCTTTATGTGGGTTGCATATGTGGTTTAGTGGGTTGTTTTTTGTTTTTTGTTGTTGTTGTTGTTGTTGTGAGTTTTTTTTAATATCTAGATTTTTATGAGCAAGTTCAGTTTTCTGAGGAGCTACTCTGACAACAGCAGGAAAAAAGAAAAATCCAGGCTATATGAAGTGATTGTCATTTTCATATAGCTAGCAACATAGACTTTTTGATCACATTTGAGGAGAGAGTTTCTTAGGATGACTTGGGTGGCAAGAACAGAGATTAAGGAAGAAACGAGACTTGCAAAATGTCGATGATGTGACATTTACTGGAAATTAGATGATCACAACAGGAAAAGCATTTATTTTTTCCCTCTTGTACAGATAAAAAGCTGTACACTTAAGAGGAAATAGTCCTTTTAAAGCTGCTGTTCTTGCTAAGAGAGGCTGAAAAGACTGAAGAAAAATACTTGAAATATCTATTCTGGCTTCTGAAAAGTCTAGGACATTTCAAAATACTTTGAATCCATGCACTGTGTAATGCCTCATTCTAATATATTACAAATGCTAGTTGACAGATTACATCTCATATTTCCAAAAGCTAAAGTCTGTACTGTTCTGCTCTAGGTGTCTCCTTGTCTATGTGGTTCAGAAACATCTTTGAGATCTGTCATAGCAGTTTTGATATTCACAAAATATCTCTTGGATAGAAAGCACAAAGCATTGAAAATATCTTAATTTAGACTGTAGTGTCACGTGAAAGGGAGGAGGGAGAGAGAAATGCAAAGATTTCTAGTCTTAACTGTATTAATATAAAGTTATTAGCTATAAACACCCTCGGGATAATCAAAATTTTATGAACCCAGCACTGCCTGCCGAACTCTGGACAGAACACAGGCTGGAAAGATTTTTGACTCCCCTATGAGGACCTGACTTAAGCAAGGGAGAAATTATTAGCAATAAGCACCTCTAGAAAATTAGAGCCTTATGTTTCCCAACACTGCCTATCGACTATGGACAGCACACAGGTTGGAAGTATTTCTAACATCTGCTCTGAGGCCACACTTAAGCCAGGGAGAAGTCATCAGCTAAATAAGCACCTCCAGAAAATTAGAGCCTTATGAACCCAGCACTGCCTGCCAACACGGATAGAACACATGCTGGAAGGGTTTCTAACCTCTGCTCTGAGACCACACTTAATAGCAATNCTCTCTGTAACACAAAGCAAAAGGAAAGAACAGAGCTGCTTCTTATCAACACACATGTTGAAAAAGCAACTGCACATTGCAAAAGAAAGCAATAACTAATATAAAGTAGCAAAGTGTAAAGCAAGTTACTGTTATTAGTATTAAGGTAGCAAAACACAGTAAAGGAGGTGCTTATAGAGTAAGAATCAAAGTAGCTGTTAGCATAAGATGTAAGATAGAATATATAAAGGAATAAGCTTAGTAAGAAAGTTAAGAAAGTAAAGTATGGAGTATAGAAAACACATGGTTCTCACCCCTACATTGCTCTAAAAGAAGGAGGCAGGACAGGCTGCCAGCAGTTACCCTCGAAGGGTCATGGCAGTTTCTCCCCCTCCTCTTGAGTTTAAACTCCACACTTTTTATACCTTTTTTTTTTCTTCATGTAGTTTCATGTGACTAAGTCAATGCTGAGGAGGTGATACAGATGCCTGAGGCTGGTGGGTCCTTGAGTGGTCATAGAAGATATCGCAAAGGAGGGCCCCTGTCATTCTTTACAACACTCCACCCTTTATTAATCTTACCAGTTTGAAAGCTTTTGTCCTCAGCTGGGAACATCCCTCCAGGGGGACTGAGGAGTTTCCCTCAACTCTTCAAGGCTTATCACCCCATCATCCCACACTATAGTATATGCAAATTGGAAGCAAATATTATAAATACAAATTCAGGCTCCTGTTTTTACTTAATCGTTCCATAAGACATATGATAATTTCATTAGTTGTCAGTGTTACTTGGGTTTTTTTATGACCTGTCTTTTGAAAAGAGAAGTTCTGAAAAATGTTAGTTTATTCAAAGTGGCCAAACCCAAAATATATAAATTACAAGGGCTTGGGTTTTACAGGACAAATTAAAATACTTTCATGACTTGAAACTTATCTTTCCATTTTTGAATGTATGGCAAAATAACTCTTCTAAGAAAACATGCCAGCTGATACATGATTCCCTTATTAAAGTGAGTGCCTCAGTATCCAAGGGCAGAAAACTTGCATTAACTTGATTAAAAATACTACACTGAGCCAATAGAAAAATGATGAATTTACTGCTGTGATTTTGAAAGTATTTTGTGGGCAGAAAGGACAGCTTTTTAATCAGTAAATTGTTGAAGAGTGAATAACTATGCTTATAGATCCTGTTCATGTAAATAAACTGAGTAGAGTAAGAAATACTATTCTGATTCAAAAGCTAAATTGGAAATGGTCTTAATTTTGTTTGTTTATGGAAGTAAATACCATCTAGTTAACTGAATACTACTGAATTTTCAGGATATGGATTGTTTCTTCAACATGCATGGCAAAACGGTATTTATTTTGTTAGACACCTTTCAGCATAGCAGCATTTTAGGATAGAAAATAGGTTGTTTTCTGCAAATTCAGCCATTCAAAGAGAAGCTGGACTAGTGCTAGGCCTGTAGTCTGTACAGGATTTTGAAAAAACTGAAAATCGTTTGTACTGCAGTTGTGGGCTGTTTTATTAAAAGATTTTAAAGAAGTTGGAAAGTAACTCATCTGCAGCTAAACGACATTTGATGAATTTAAATTAAATGCATAGTCATAAATCAGTTTTACACATTGTACTTTTATTTATAAATATTTAAATGTTTTAATGAAACACATACAGACACTTATTCACTAAATTTGAATAGACTTTGCTGTTTACCAGTCAATAGAAAAAAAAATTTGTTTAAAAAACCTCCTTCTCTTGTAATTCTTCAAAATCTTTGCCAACTTTTGGAGAGAAGAGGCAAAGTATAAGCAACACACAAGATGCTTGTGTGATTTGGGTTTTTGTGGGGAGAAAAAACAAGCATAATTTTAAGAGTGTTGAGCTGTACTTGACCTTTACTTAATTTTTGAGAAATGTGTCCTTGAAGAATTATGTGGGACTTTCTGCCCTGGAGGGATAATACACTTTTAACACAAGAAAGACAATTTTAAAATTTTGCTTTATTATTAGAAAGCTCTTCCATGAGCTGAGACAGATTTTTAATGCCTATATTAGTACACCAACATTTCTTCCTGAATAAGATGATAGTCTTGCTGGTGGCAGGGGAAGGGTTGCTGTGAATTCAAAGCAAGAGAGTAGAATAACTGTGGGGAGAGCTTTTGAGACAAATATATGTTTCTTCCTGCTGTCCTATGGGAGCTTGGGAAGACTTCAACAACACAACCTGAAAGATTTGGTGGGTATGGGAGAAAATGAATATGCAAATATGGAAGTAGTATAGATGGGGAAAATACAAGTAGACAAGACAGTGATTTTTTTCCTACAGGAGGCCCAATGTAAATGTATTTATCATTTTCCCTACTGTTGGACTGTGTACCATTTTTCGTAAGATAGTACTGACACTAAAGACTGGTGAGCCAGTCAGAAGTTGTGAATATATTTTAGTGAATACAGTTATATCTGTCATCATGAATGGCTGCTGTAATCACAGTTCTAAAACCCATTATTGGCTTCAACAGTCCGTGGTACAACGGAACTCTTCAGAACTACACCAATTGTCGACATTCCATTAAGGAAAACAATATAAGTGGAAAGAAAATGCTAAGATTTCTGTTTACTCTGTATGACTGATTTATAAAAAGAAATAGCAGAGGGAGAGGGAAAAAAAAAGGAAAACAGACCATTGTAAAAAGTAATCAAAGATATGAATACTTAGGAAGGGTAAAATACCGCTATAGCTGTAGCAAAAGAATATTTGGCACTCTTTAAACTATTAAATGGATATTTTTTTAGACTTACATGGTTATATACAGTGGGATTATCAGAGCTATCACACTGAATTTTGTTTCTAAATTTTGTTAAAAAAATAAGGTTATGTAAGGCTTTTAATTTGTCATTTAGGTACCAGCAGGGTCTATAACTATGGTTTTACAAGATTTTCTCAGTTGAAATTATAAGTAGTTAGATTCTAGGACTAGTTCAAAGATGATAGATATTTAGGTGGGTTTTTTTTTACATTATGTATGTCAATATTCATCTGGTGAAGAATGTTCCCTACCTGAAACTCACTGAAATGATGCTGTCCTGTAAGTTTACTGCCCAAGGTTTGTATAGACTGATACAGTAAAAATATCAGTCAAAAGCAGAGCTAGGCATAATTTACTTATTTAATAAATAATGATTTCTTTCACCCCCCCAAAGGGTAGTTTTTGCAATCACTTTAGAATTTATACGAAATCCATTGAAGTGTTTTGCCTTTATGCGTCAGATTTGCTTTTACCTGTCATCATGAACTATTTCAACTGCAGTATGCAGCCTTCCCCTGCTTAAAAAGCTTTATAATTGTTGTCCTCATTCTAAGGAGCATAACAAGTGAGAGGCTCCAAATTGCCTTTGAAGCTGTTACTATGTAATCTACTTCATGGTTTTGGTTTACTGGCTTAGTTGCTTTTAATCTAAAAATGGCATCATAACAAAACAAATAGCACTGTCAGATGCATGAACCCATTTTTCTTCCTCCCTAAGGTTATATTGTCTAACTATACAGACATTTGAGAAATATCTCCTCATCTTATGCACAAATGTTAAATAATATTGAAATAAAATGCATGAAGAATATTAAAATAGGGTTTTTAAAGACTAAATTAATACTTAATATGGCTTTATTATACAAATAACCTGTCACAGCCAGTAAGCCCTTCTCCACCTGCTACACTGAAAGAAGAACACTTTAGAAATATTTTTAATTTTGTCTGGAAAAATTAAGGTGGGATTTTTGCATCCACATACAAAGTTTTAAAATAACCTTGATTGTCCTTTGGAACTTGATCCATATGGCTGGTACACCACCAAGCATTGTTATGTGGGTTAGATTGCAAGCTGGAAATAGTGAAATTGGGAGTTTGAAGGAACTCAGCAACTATACAAGCACTTAGAATTCTTATAATCTTTTTTCATATATCATCTGTACGAAAGGGAATGCTTACATTATAAATCAAGCTTTTAAACATTGCTTGCCAATCTCTTGTTTTCTTTCTAGGAGATTTATTTCTGCCTAATACAGTGGGAAAAACTAGCTAAAATTGTTTAGAACCTTTTTCATAGTCATGAGTCTTAATGGTCAATGAAATAGGAATGCAGTATTAAACTAAAAAATATAACTGAGAACTTAAAATGTGTGGAAGTGAAGAAATTTTGTGGTCACATGTTATGGAAGGCCAATACTGCAGCAAATGAGGCTCAAAAAAATCTTAGTAATACTATTGAAAATTAACAATTAAGATGTGCTGGCTGAGAGACCACAGTGTTCACAAAGTCTTTTTTTTTTTTTTTGAGTGACATAATTTTGTTACTTGCATAGTGGTTCCACCAAATGATGACTTTTGTGATACTGCTAGAGTCAGTGAAGTGTCACCCCTGTCTGGGGTCATTCTTGAAAAACAGTCTTACCAACAAAACAAATCAAGAACACATTCTAAACAGCTACTGTAATGCTTCATTACAAGAGCAGTAATAGGCAGGGGCTTCCTGTATGTGTCTAGAAAATTGCAGGTTTGGAGATATTTTAAAAAAAAAATCTGTAATTTCACTACTGATGAATTCAAAGACTCAGAACTCAAAATGTCTCTTAATCTCTCAGACATCTATACTAAGAAGAGGGAGAAAAAGACACTAAGTTCCTGATTATAAATTATCTGGCCCGTGTCATTGTGATTCCTGTCTGACAATGCCTACATCACAGAAAATGTCATTGCAGTCAGCCATAATTGGCACTCTTACTGATTATCTCAGAGAAGATGAGACTTGAATAGTTTTGAAGGCTCTGCTACCAGCCTTACTATTAGGCAGGGTCCCAAAACTACACTAGAGGAAGTGAGAACAGGAGGGATGAAGAGACATCTCTGCTCTGGTTGGTAGATAAATAAAAGAATTTTGTTAATGATATCACAATTTTGTTACTCAGGAGGAATGAATTCATTTGAAATTAAATAGTCTCTGTCTTGATTCTAAACTTTTTTTTCAATAGTTCACCAGTGGCTGATGTAGAAATGGAAAAAAAAAATCTTTTGAATGACAAATCAAGATGTTTAATAAAGCATTGCCTAGATCCAAAATGTGGGATTTTTTTCCAGATAGAAAGGAAGAAAATTAGATTACGTGTGTTAGAATTTAATTTAAATGTATTGATTCCTACTTAAGGAGATACCCAAGTCACTCCTACATGTTGGTCTGCCTGAGGATCAGCCAGCCTTAGGCTAAACTGCAAACATTCATGTTGAAGATCTGTGCCCTATTCTGATCAGCTTGTGCGGTTTGTCAGCTTTAGTATTTGATTAACAGCATTTGTAACAGTTGGACTTGATGAACTTAAGGGTCTTTTCCAACCTAAACGATTTTGTGATACTGTGATTCTGTGAAAATAGCTGTGATATTCACGTCACTACGAGATCCCTTCAGCCCAGCTGTATTTTGCAGTCACGTACTTCAGCAGCTGACAGTGGTTTTGTGCACTAATTTGTGACTATGGACTGGAGAGAAGATGAATCTTTGAAATTTACATTTGAAACTTATTATTGTTGTATCAGATCCCAGAGTTTTCTTGGTATTCTCTGAAGATGTAACTTCAAGAAAATATTTTCTAGGTTTAAAATTAAATTGGAGACAGTTATTATGAGACAGTGTGGTTATATATATTTAAGGATATTAAAGTCATTAAATTGTAAGTCCTTTTGCTTAAATTTTAGATAGTTGTTTTCAAGCAGCAATTTATAGGGTTGTAGTGGTTTTAGCTAGGCCTCAAATTAGCAAGCTCAGCGAATCTACGTGGATTAGTAAAGACAGCTGTCACCTGACTGGGTAACCAAGGAAGTATTTCATACCAGATGACGCAAACCTAAGATATGGGGCAGCAGTGAAAAGTGTTAGCTCAGTTCCTTTATGGCTGAGCTACAGAAAAGACGTGGTGCACCTCTTGTCTTGCTGAAGTAGGCCCTGCTGTTCCTGCTGCTGCTGCTTGCATTGTGTTTGAATTCAGAGAAGTAGAAATATTTTGTTGTTACTCTTTCTGTTTCTTGCTAAGTGTCTTTTAGAGTGCTTATGAATCTAGAGTAATACACTTTGTATTAGAGAGTGAGAAGTTATTTCTTGTTATATATAACTTGTGTGTGTGTTATATTGTAGTTTTGTCTTAATTTTCTCTCTTCTGTATAAATACATGTGGTTAGTTTCAGCATAAACCTAGTTTAGAGTTTTTCTTCCCTCTCCCTCTTCTTCCTTTTTTACTCTGTCTTGGACAGCTGGTGTTCTGCCAGCTCAACCCTAGAACAAGGGTATTATATAGGAAATCAGTATTAGCACTCTGAAAGGCAGTATTAGTTCAAAACAAACAGAACTCCACCAGCCAACAGGATAAGTGTTAGTGATAGGCTGTTCTGCCTATCCCAAAATGTGAAGGGAAAGCAGAACACTTGTGCTGTTGTCTTAGTGCTCTGCCCAAATTTAAAGTCATTGCCTTTAAGTGCATGGCTGCATTGCACTTCTGCAGCTCCTATCTCATCAACTCTGCTTCAGAACTAGACACTGAACTTTCCTCTGAGGGTCAAGATAGACATTGGAATTTTCCATGAAGGCCAGCTGAAATTTTTCAGTGCTGCTCCAGCTTCTCTCCCCGCTGGATCTCAGGCTGCCCACAGCCCTGCTCCTTGGAGGTGAGCTGTGCAAAATGCTTTCCAGCGGCATCCACTTGGTAATTGTTTTTCTGTCTAAAGATGCCAGTGCTTTAAAGTAACATGTCAAACTGACAGTGAAAATTGCACAATACTCAGTTGCCTATGACTGTCAAACCTCCAGGAGTTGTGTTGGCAGGTAAGAGCTACCCGTTTCTACCTAATCTAGATTTTTCTATTCAGTCACAGGTTGTTATAGAGAGAGGTTGGATGTGGCAGCGTTAAGACTCACCATTAACTTTGTACTCCATAAAATGCAGAAAATCTTTCCCAATGCATTTTCCAGTTGCTTTATTATGAATAGAAACGTGCAACACTTTGTGTGCTTGTCTTTCCAGTCAAAAATACTTCTGATCAGATTCTGAGGGACAGAAAAGTATTCAGATATTGACTTCAGATTCTGTAAGTCCAACCATGATTTTATTATGTGCCAAACAATGTTTGGACATCAAAGCGATGCAGCACTCACCCTGTGAAATATGTGGAAATACAGGAAAGGTACTTGCAACTTTATTTACCCAGGATAATAGTGCAGGCTCCAGTTCCTTTCTGGATCACCATCCTTCACTGAAAACTTCCATTAGCCCTTCGCTGACCCTCAGACCATTTTAAGAACTACATTCCCTTCTTCTCACAGGGCAGTTAAAAGGCAGGTCAAATGGGACTGTCATTCTGCTGCCCCAGGAGGTCAAGGCTTAGTGTTAAATGATACCTCTCTCTGCCATTAGTGCTTATCTGTGGCAAAAAAAAAAAAAAAAAAAGATGACCCTTGGACCAGGACTAAGCTGTCTTTAAACTCTGACTCTTCTTCAGGTAAACGCTTCAGCTCTGACTCTCACTCATTAAGGAACTAGGTACCTTAAGAAGTGAAAAATAGGCACAAGATTTATAGATCCATGTATGTATACACAGGTACACCCACGGATATGAGGAAGCAAGTATATAATGTGTTGTTCAGACCTGAAGCGTAATGCCTATGAACCTAATTTTCCCCCTAATTCTGATCCAAACTGAAAACACTACATATTCCCTGGTCACCTCTCATGGTACATTGGGCTCTTAGCAACAATTTTTAATTGTCAAAAGTTCTCACATTTAACATATTAACTATAAATACCCAGTTGGCTCTAGTGATTCTCTTCCTGAAAGCACTATTGGCTTGTTTAGAATGACCCACCAGCAAAACAAAAATTAAGAAAATAAAATTGTTTCAATGTATTCTCTTATGATTTCACTCAAGTAAAATTCATGGAATCAGGTTACAACTGGGTTCATCTGATGGACCAGAATATGATCAAAGTGAAGTAGCACTATCCATTACAGTGAAAAAAAGGGAGTGATCTTTTTTTTAATTTGCTTCTCAATAAATAAGTAAATAAATAAGCTTTTTTAAACATGGAAGGAGCTGATTAATGATATAAAAAAACCAAAATACTTTGGAAAAGGTCTGTGTAGCAAAATAGCCTGTCCTTTCTAAGCATCTATCTTTTATCCATCCACAAGTTTTCAGTTCCTTGCAAAACAAATTTTAAAAAAGCAAAAATCCAGAGTGACAGAGATAAAAAAAGGCATGATATTGGCATAAATACATTTTCTTCAGTGCATCTCATCTGTTTCTTAAAGGAAGAATATTTCTATTTCTGGTGCCCATGCAAACATTATAATAAATGTCATTAACTGTGAAAATACAAAGCAGAATCAACTGCTTGAAGGTAGAAGGGATATTTCCTCTGCATTTGATATGTTAAACAGGTCTCAGATTGGCAAAATACTTTTTTAATATGATAGGCTGCAGCTGATTAGAGATATAAGCTATTGCTGAAATTGTTATTTTTATATGTTATTATCACTGAAATTCCAAGAAAGTTTGTTGCTTTTTCATTTAGGTTTCTTTGGTTGGTTCCCTCTCTGAAAAGAATTAAAGATACATCCTCTCAGATTAATGTATATTAGTATTAGTAGCATAGTTTATCGAAGAAAACTCAATTTTAGGTCATAGGGCCATGGTTTGGCAAGTCAAACCACCGGGCATGACTAATTCCCTCCTTATAAACACTGAAATTACTGCCTTGTATGTGTCAGAATTGTGTGTCAAAATAGAGTGAACTCTTTTTTAGATAAGGTTTAGCCATAAAAGGGGGG
Organism: Sakesphorus luctuosus; assembly: GCA_013396695.1. NCBI lineage: Eukaryota > Metazoa > Chordata > Aves > Passeriformes > Thamnophilidae > Sakesphorus > Sakesphorus luctuosus. The sequence continues at coordinate 37,590 of VWZD01005482.1, read as the reverse complement.
AAAGAATTCTCAGAAACTGCTTCTTTATATTGATATGAATGATATAATTACCAGCTTCCTTCATGAGGCATTTCTATCCATCAGAAACTCCATAAACTCTGATAAACTTCCCTTGGAAAAAAAGTATTATTTATGCAAAAGAGTATTTAGAGGTTTTTATTGATGTGAGACTGTTTTATTTTTTTAGTTGGCACTGGAACTGATTTGTATTTGCATCTATTAGTTACTTTAAGTATAGCTTGATCCTCTCTGGGGAAATACATTTATCATACAATACACTAGAAATCCCTGTCATCACAAAGTCTGCTGCCAATAGCTGACATCCATTTGAGCTGTTACTGATTTTCAGTTTTTTTCAGTAACTTTTAATGGTGCATAATATTTATATTTATCATGTGCATTATATAGTCATGTTTTTTGCATTCCTCAATTTCCCTGTTGTCATCCACTCTACTCTTTTAGTAAATGATAGCCAAAGCGTAGGTTTAGATTTATTGCAATGACCATATAGATATGTGTTCTGCTTTTGAAATTATACAAGTGTGTAAGGAAGTGAAAGAAGAAAGGCAACACAATTAGGCTTTTTCTTTTAAATAAGAAATTTATAGGATAAAAATGGATATATTTTAATACTGAACATCTATATTAAATTAATAATTTCCAGACAAGTAGGTATGAGAGGACTTACAGACCCAATTTATTCCTTTACAAACCTAAATATACATTTATTGCTGAGATACTCATTTATAGAAATGCCAAAACATTCTTTATTAAAAAATTTGTTTTATTTTTATAGTTTTCCTGCCATATTCATCACTCTAATAGTGCTTCAAGGAATATAACTTTTTAAATTTTTTATGTGCAGCTGTATCGATTTTCAATTAGATAGATATCCTAATTGCTATATTTTTAGCATAGTTAAAGTATTTAAGCAACTCTGAACACTTTGAGTTAAAAACATGCCATCTTGTGTTGCAGTAGTAACTNGTAGCTCCTGAATTCTGCATCGAAGGCAAATGCTGAGAAATTTAAATAGGACACACATTCATACAGAATGTGTTTATTATTGGTTGCATATATCATTTAATATTTAAAAGCCCTTTTATCATGTACTGTAGCTCAAAGAAATAAGCTTTCTTCTAATTTTTAGTCTTGGGAAATAGTTTTCAGTTAGAGGATTCTGGGATTTAATTACAGGACTTTTCAGAAGTTCTTCTTAAAGATAATAATTCTGCTCTGAATTAACCCATATCTCCACATTTGGCCTATAGTAGTTGCATCAGGAGAAATGAAAGCACACAGTCATGACCGTGACATTTCCTCAGAATACCTTCCAGTTTTCTCTTACTTGGAGTTCAGGAAATTTTTCCTCTGCTGACTGTACCTAATAGTAATTTTCCAATCTCTATTTGCCCAGTCTTGTACACCTTTTCAGCCTCCACAATATCTTTCAGGAAGGAATTCCATTATTTTAATTAAGCACTCTGTGAAAAATGATATTTTTGTTTGTTTTGTTAGTGGTTAGTGACTGATTCTATTCTAAGTTACATTGCTAAAAAACAACAACAAAGCTGATTTTACGGTTGTAACACAGAGGCTTCAAAGACATGCAGTTGTCAGGCTATGGAATATTCTGGTTCTCAAATCTAAAAGTGTATGATTTAAAATGCTACAACTAAATGGTATGCAAAGCATACTCAAACCATTGAAACTACCCTACAATTCTCTGAGTTACAAACTAGCTCTCAAAAAGTCTACTTCCTGAGATTTTAAATTAGTTCATGAAGAAGATGAAGGCAGACTTTTTTTGTCTGCTTTGGATTTCTTCAGTCTGTCAGCATTTATTCTCAGCTTTACTTAAAATGTTCATTATTTTTACAGCCTCAATAGTTACTGTGTACAGATAATAAAGGGATCAGTTNAAGTGTGTAAGGAAGTGAAAGAAGAAAGGCAACACAATTAGGCTTTTTCTTTTAAATAAGAAATTTATAGGATAAAAATGGATATATTTTAATACTGAACATCTATATTAAATTAATAATTTCCAGACAAGTAGGTATGAGAGGACTTACAGACCCAATTTATTCCTTTACAAACCTAAATATACATTTATTGCTGAGATACTCATTTATAGAAATGCCAAAACATTCTTTATTAAAAAATTTGTTTTATTTTTATAGTTTTCCTGCCATATTCATCACTCTAATAGTGCTTCAAGGAATATAACTTTTTAAATTTTTTATGTGCAGCTGTATCGATTTTCAATTAGATAGATATCCTAATTGCTATATTTTTAGCATAGTTAAAGTATTTAAGCAACTCTGAACACTTTGAGTTAAAAACATGCCATCTTGTGTTGCAGTAGTAACTAAATAAGGATTGATTTCATATTACAACTGGCAATATTGACCAGGGGTACTGTTCATAGAGCTATAAATGAATAGTATATACAAGTAGTATTGCATTAAATGTATGTAAAACAAGATGATTAATCAAATTTCCTTCATGTTCTCTCTTAACTTTCTCCCTTAATACCCAAATAATTTCAAAAACCAAAGCTACAACACTAATTCCCAATAGATAGCAAACATACTGAACAAAACATAGATTTGTAGTCCAAGACATGAATTTTTCATTGGAGTAATGAGAGTGGTTACTCTGTGTGTTTATGTTTTCTCATAGACAAATGAAGTAGCTNATAGGACACACATTCATACAGAATGTGTTTATTATTGGTTGCATATATCATTTAATATTTAAAAGCCCTTTTATCATGTACTGTAGCTCAAAGAAATAAGCTTTCTTCTAATTTTTAGTCTTGGGAAATAGTTTTCAGTTAGAGGATTCTGGGATTTAATTACAGGACTTTTCAGAAGTTCTTCTTAAAGATAATAATTCTGCTCTGAATTAACCCATATCTCCACATTTGGCCTATAGTAGTTGCATCAGGAGAAATGAAAGCACACAGTCATGACCGTGACATTTCCTCAGAATACCTTCCAGTTTTCTCTTACTTGGAGTTCAGGAAATTTTTCCTCTGCTGACTGTACCTAATAGTAATTTTCCAATCTCTATTTGCCCAGTCTTGTACACCTTTTCAGCCTCCACAATATCTTTCAGGAAGGAATTCCATTATTTTAATTAAGCACTCTGTGAAAAATGATATTTTTGTTTGTTTTGTTAGTGGTTAGTGACCGATTCTATTCTAAGTTACATTGCTAAAAAACAAGAACAAAGCTGATTTTACGGTTGTAACACAGAGGCTTCAAAGACATGCAGTTGTCAGGCTATGGAATATTCTGGTTCTCAAATCTAAAAGTGTATGATTTAAAATGCTACAACTAAATGGTATGCAAAGCATACTCAAACCATTGAAACTACCCTACAATTCTCTGAGTTACAAACTAGCTCTCAAAAAGTCTACTTCCTGAGATTTTAAATTAGTTCATGAAGAAGATGAAGGCAGACTTTTTTTGTCTGCTTTGGATTTCTTCAGTCTGTCAGCATTTATTCTCAGCTTTACTTAAAATGTTCATTATTTTTACAGCCTCAATAGTTACTGTGTACAGATAATAAAGGGATCAGTTTAAAAAAAACAGTAGTATAAAGCAGTCACCTAGATATACTCCCAAAATCTGTAGTTATCTTGAAGATCTGCAGAAGAAATAAACTTCACAAAAGTACAGACAAACACAGGTGATGTGTATGGTGGCAGTCAGTGTGTAGCTTTGTCTCACCTGCTAATAGCCATTAGGCTAGATATTAGTGACTTAGTCTGAGATCATCATCTAGTCTCCTGCCATTATCAGTGATGGACTGATTCACATGCAGATGTGTCTGTTTATCAATTCAGTTAGGGCAGACAGTATACATGTCACATGGCTGCTCTTAGTGAGATTGTAGCCATTCAGGGCCAGCAGAAAACACGAGTCATTTAGAACTGATAGCAACTGGGGTTTTTAAGACAGGGAGCAGGCTCATGGCTGACACACTCAGATGCTCTTGGCTTTCTGCTACTGTTTTTCATTCTGACATTTACCTGACTTGTACCTCCATTTACCTTTGAAAAAAGGACTCAATTGTACTTTCCTTCTCCTTCTTGTCAGACAATATATCTTTTAAGATTGTCCTTTACTTTTTTACTGTGTTTTGAGATGCCTTACAAGTTCTGCAACATAAATACTAAATGACAGTGTTCCCTATCAGATGCACTGAATTTAAGATACACCACCTTTCTCAAAAATCATCCATATTTCAGGCTACCCTTCTTCCTTGGTGCTCCCAATCCAGAAATGGGTAGGAAAGAAGACTAAATGCCAAGTTACTTGTAGCAAATTATCCGGATACCTGAGTATCCAAAATAATGTAAGCTTTCAGTGCTCCTCGCATGAAAGGATTTCGCATTATTCATCATCAAATGAAGAAAAATTAGGCTCTTTTTTAAAAAAAATCATTAAAAATGACCAATGTATAGTTGTCATCAAACAAGAAAAAGGAGGTCCAGCAGATGGTAAAACTGAAACAAATTTTTCTATTTTATCCATTTCTTCCACTCTACCATTACTCTCATTCTTGTATCTATACCAGCATAAAATAATTATAATAACGCCTTGGAGAGATGTAGGCCATGCACTGCCAATGTAGTGGTGTCATGGCACATAGGAATTAAACATTTATCAAATAAATGCAAAGATCTTTTCATATAAGATGACTACTCAGAAAGAATATGTTAGGCCAGGATTTGAAACTGATCAACAATTTACAATGTCACTGTTGTACAACACAGTTAGTATGAGAAGAATACTAATATTTCCATCTGGTAATATGTATCTTAACATCATTAAACACTCAATGAATAGAGTTAGGCTTATGTCTGAAAATTAAAAAATTATGTCTACAAAATATGCTACTTGATAAAACTAATAATGTAATGGAAAACTTAATTCTGTCCCAAATAAAAGAAGAAACAATAATAACAATTTTAAGGATTAAAACTATAACATATATTACTCTCTCACACTCCTAATAAATTTCTCATATTAGTTTTGCTGTTTGATTAATATGGCATGAAGGATAAAAATTGCAGTTGTGACCAGGGAATTAATATATTCTCACCAGTTCTCACTGTAACATCATATCTCTCAGTGTTTTCTTACTACAAAATTGTAAACAACACAAAAACATGCAGACTTGTTGGAAGCTCAGTAGGTTTAAAAATCAAAGTTGGTTTTAAGAATGTTGCTCAAATTCATCTCTCTTTTCACCATTTTCCTTTTCTGTGATTAGCTGCAGGGGATGAAATATTTGATCCATAAAGCTGATGGAGAAGAGGCTTTGAAGATTTACTTGGAGTAGGAAAACAAATATCTATGATGATTTCAAAGTATCTTCCTTGTGAACTCTGCCATTTATCTTTGTCACTCTTAAAGGTGTTTAGAGATACAAATTAAAAACATTAATTAAAATAAATTAAATATATTCTCATTGTAGGTCAAAGGGGTTCACATAGGGTAGCACATACCTTTATGCCTACTGTGGTTTCCAAAATACTCTCTGCTAGATCAATCCTGAAATAGAAAAGATATATATATATATATAAAAAAAATAATTAGTGTGTGTGTGTGTGTGTATATATATATTTCCGGTAATTATTACAGGTTTTAGGGTAAATAATCCACACAATGTTTTTCTGATAAACATGATGGAAGAGGCACGACTGGAATAATGTTCTTACATGTCTTATAATACATCAGTACTGTTACTTGAAGGATTTCTGACGCTTTACCTTTCTCATTCTCTTCAAATCCATTTCTTTTTCTGGAAACACTGAAACTTCTGAGATTAGAGGCAAACCAAACATTGGGGCTTAGAGGAGAAAATGATGTAGGTACTTGTATGATTTTATGTATTAACTAGCAAACACAAGCTTTAAACACATTAATAAACCCTCAGGTATCATATAATCAATATTATTTTTACAGTGACAAACCCATTCGTTGTTCATTGCAAATGTTCTTCTACCTCAGCAAAAATTACAGAAAAACTCATAAAACTACTACAACTTAATAAAAAAAAAAATAGCCTTGAGACTAAATTCCCTTTAAGCATTTTCTTTTATGAAGAAAAAAAATAATTAGAGAGATTTGAATAACTTATGACATATACAGCAGCATATACAAAATCAGCAGTAACAAAAGTACCATTTCCATCAAGGAACAAACTGGAAGGAAGGTACAAAATTAAGAGATTCACAGTAAAAAGAATGATTGTGGATACCAAAAATAGAAACTAAGTTGATGAACTTGGTGAGATACAAATATGTTCCTACATTTATTTAGAAAACTTCCTAGTAAGTATTATGGTGTTTTTACTGACAATGAAAAGGAACTTCAGGGCCAGTATATTAGGGGTGTTGCTGTTTTCAGACCACTATTAAGTTGTAGCTACTTCTCCAATGGGTGTGACAAAGCATTCTTGCTTCTCTTCTTATAAAATATCAGAAAATAAATTAAACAAAAAGAAAAAAAATAAAGGTGGTCTCGCCCCTAAAAGGGACACATGGAGTTACTGGAGCAATCCCAATTAAGAATTAGGCATCTGTAGCATCTGATACATGAGGAGATGTTAAGAGAGCTGGATTGGCTCAGCCTGGAGAAGAAAAGGGTCAGGGGGAATTTATGTGTGTGCATAACTGATTCATCTGCATAGTTGATGAAAACACGTGCAACCTGAATGAGCAGTAAAGACAACAGCCAGACTCTTCTCAGTAGTGTCCAGAGACAGATGAGAGACAGTGGATACAAACTGAAATACGGGAAATTCTACTTAAAAATAAATAAATAAATAAATAACCCCCCAAATTATTCACTACGTGTGTGGTCATACACAAGAACAGATTACTCAGAGATGTTATGGAGTCCCCATCCTTGTTGATATTTAAAACTCAATTGGACAAGGCCTTGAGGAACCCACTATCATGGACACTGCTCTGAGCAGAGACTTAGACCAGATGATGCAGAGGTGCCTGTGAGGCTCAGTCTATGTATCTTTGAAAATGCAATAATGAACAAAAAAATTATAAAATGAATAGATGTGAAGAAGTGTGAATCCAAGAATCATACCTTTATTGATCATTGTTCTGTTGACAAGTTTCTTGCCTCATCCTTTTCAATTATTTACTGACAAGCTGCTGAGGTCAGGTGCAAACAAATGTAAAAAGAGATAGAAAAGCACAAGAGTTTAGGTTATTTCTGAAAACGTAATATTCCTTAATGACTTGGTGAGTTCTATCCAGACATTAGGTAGGTACACACAGGACAAATAAGATGTCAGTCATAACAAATTAAATGTCCGACAGTTGCATTCAAAAAATGTCAGGTTAAATTTAATGGTCAATATAATAGCTTCCTGAATTTTGGTGATACCAGTTGAAAAAAGAGAAAGTTATGTCAGTCATGGCTTTTTGAAGCTTCATTGAAATTATCAATCATCTGAAATATCTGTTGACTGAAGCACCTTTAATTGTGGCAATTATTTGGTCAGCTGATGCACAGAAAGGTACTATGTGCCTGAGGAAAACGTACAGAGATGAGGTTTTGTTATTGCTGCATGCATCTTTTTTTGTTGCACTGTTCTTGTGACAGGCTTCACTGGCTAGGCTGAGCTCATGAGTAAGCAGCTGCTTGTGTGAAAGCCAGTGTTCAGCACAGTCACCCTGGGCGCTTGCTCTTTGCAATCAGCTTTCAGGCTAACTGAGCTGCTGGTCTGGACCTATGTTCTGGACAGATTCCAGCAAGGGTGATTGCTGTTTGCCAAATGCAATTCTACCCTGCACTTTTAATTGGCTGTGATGTTTGCTTCTGGTCTTGTGCAGTTCTGTGAAACATTGTTAATTGCTTTATTTTGCTCCAGAGAATGCTGTATTTCAATAGAAAATGAAATTATTCTTCCCTCCCTTCCTCCCTTTCCCTTTTTCTCTCTTTCTGGATATACATCTGTGCATATTAATTAACATAATTGGATACTCTTATTACAAGCTTTTTAAAAATAAAACCTGTAATATAGCTTATCAGTTAGTTGTTTATGACACATAGTTTAATAAATTTTGGATTTGCTGCTTTCCTAAGTATTTCAAAATAGCAGCAAGTAGAATTGCTCAGCTCTCCAGCAGTGGAAAACATGGCATGTTACCCTTACATTCAGTGATATGAGAAGTGCACCAAATATATGTACCACAGTTACAGCAGCTTTTGTTGAAAATCAAATACTGTGTTGTGTCATCTCTCCATCTCACTGGCCACTTCAAAGGCTTTTAAGTCTCTACTGATGAAACTGATATTTAAAGACCAATACCTTAGCAGTACCATAGTAACCTAGGATATATATGTACCTCTACAGAACGCTTTCAGACAAAGTTCATTTTTAATCCAAGATAAAATTAAATCAAAATAGCAGAGAGCACATACATACCCACCACTGATTTTCAGAGGCTGGTGGGAAAAAGTAATTTGTCACATTAAATGATATTGAAGCTCTATACCTCCAACACAGATGAACATATGGAAAATTTACTGCATAGCTTGAGCCTGCAGGTCTGTTCTGCTATTTGCCTGTGTACTTCCTCACAAAGATATAATTCACTCATGGAAATCACATGTTTTGGCTTGAGCTTGTGCATAAGTGGCTACAATGGAGCACCTAAAGTAAGCATACTGATTTTGACTGAAAAAAATAACAGTATTTGTTACAATTCACAGTATTGTTTGGAGGTTTTTTATTCCTGGGAAATAACATTGGCATTGTGAAACTCATTTAGTTTGCTTTGTTTTTGTTTACCATGACTCAGATCCCCAAAGATATTGTGATGCCTGACTTTCAATTCAATCTACATTTACTGAGTCTGTTGCTTAGAACAAGTTCAATATTAGGTGCCTATTGCATTTGAAAATATGATCCTAAATGTTTATGTGAAAAATAAAACTTATAAACCATTATTTTGTTTTAAAAGAAATGGCATATTCTCCAGTAATTTTATATGCATTTGACAATAACCAAAAGTAGGAATAATTTGAATAACTTATTTTCATGCCTCTTGGTAACCTAATCTATGATTTTGGTCATAGATGTACAGCTAAGGACATCAGAACACTTAATTCTTCATAAACTCACTCAGACATTTGTAGATCTTCTGTATTTTGTAAGCATCTTTAATGCAAGTAAAAATATAGTAATAGATGCATCACTTTTCACATTTCTGAAGGTTAAATTTAGATTTTTTTTTTAGCATCATTCTATTTCAGCAATAGTTATAAATGTTCCTCACTTTCATATGCAGCACAAGTATGCAAGAGAGCTGAACGCTATCACATTTATGGTGCTAAAAAGAAAATGCCCGGAGCAAATTTCACAGTATCAACTAAGCTGAAGGGATTACTTGATTTCAAGAGAGATGGTAAAGTTTGTCATGTCCTAGTCATGCCAATGAGAAATAACTTTTAGAGCTGAACTTCAAAGATAATAAAAATATATATGCTGCCATGCAATTTTAGATATCACTAAATGCTGTCCAAGATAAGCTTGTAGAAACAGCTAAAAATTTCAACTTCAAATTACATCAAAATTTTTTTCCATCAAAAATTTTTGTTAAATTTTGATTTCTGAACATGAAGGACAATTATTGTCTTTTTATTTTCTACCATTAAATACCCACTTGCAAGTCTTCTCAAATAATATTTTATTGTTCTGTATCATTACCTTTCTTGTAGGATATAATGTAAATAATACCATCTTATGTTGCACAAGGCTGAGCATAACGTTAATAAGCTAATGACCTTTATGTATGTTGCTGATGACATTTGGTGTCAGATTTTTTCCACTTATCTTGGTTAATGTGTAATTTGGATACATCATGGTGGGAAATGTCATGCTTTGAATATAATTTGAAGGTTCACTGTCTGAATGGGTCTATTCCTCTCAGTCACTAGAATTTATCATATTTCTTAGTACATAACTTCTCATGACAACTATTCAAAAAGCTCATTAACACACAAATACAGTTGATACATATTAGAAACTCCTCATCCCACAGTTCAGCATCTGTATATGAATTAGTGTATGGAGATATGAGTAATTGTTTTGATGAAAATTTCACCTCTGAACCACTTTCCTCTGAGTTCAGTGTGAATATAATTAGGTCTGCCATAGTCCTCTCCCTGTGAGACTGCAGATAAGAAACAGGAAAAAAATATTCCTTTGCTATAATCCTTCTGCTTAAAGGTGATAGGGAGGCACTGATGAATTTAGTTTCATTCATGTTCTCTGAACTAGAACTCTTTAAATAATAAAATATCATATAATGTCTTTTTAAAGAACTTGTTTTTTAAACAAAGAAGGAATAAATCTTTAAAACAAATGCATTAAGGGGCACCCACTATAATAAATGGAGAAACATATCCCATATTCTTCAGTCCCACACAGGCAAAGATTTGGTCATGCACTTCATTTGACCTTTCTGTAGTAAAAAAAAAAAGGAACATGTTTTTCCACTCTGTATGCCAGTATGGCCCTTACATTGGTGATTTGTAAAATGCATTAATGTAACAGTATTCATTAAGAAAATCTTTATGTAAAGAGTTGCTGAAAGATTTTAACTTTGGAATTAATTCAGGGTTGTAATTTATAACTATAAGGGTTATAGCCACGGATATATTCCATATATTTTTCTATGTGACTTTGCTTCATGAAAAGTCTCCCAAGTCTTGGAAAGGTGAAGCAGTCACAAATTTTTAGCAGAGCTTAGTTAGTGTATATCAATATTGTTGAGGTTTGACTGAACTCTGTAAATGTTCAACAATTTATCTCTTTATTTGAGAAAGAGATTTTCTTAGTATTTGCGTCTTTATCTGAATAGCCTGATGATGTAGATAGGATCTACTTAAATGGAAATTCCATTATACAAACATTGGATGAATCTTGCAAGCTACAAGAAATTCTGGAAGTCAAATATTGTTCTACTGTGGAGGGATTATTAAACTTACAGGAAACTTTCTTTTAACTGGAGGAAATGATGAAATACAGACTAGAAAAAGAAGTGGCAACCATGTGAGAGTTTATACTGTGTACTAAATTATCAGCAGATTAGCTGAGAAAATCTGAAGAGCCAACATATGTGAAGAATTAGTAAATTTTTCTAAAGACAAATGATAATGTAAGTTCTTATGCCTTAAATGTTTACTCTGGGTATGTTTTCATTTCAGATTGATCTAATGTTGTTATTTTCTGTTCATGTAAATCTTACTGAAAAGTTTTTTGTTAGGTTGTTTGTTTAGATGTGAGCTCCTTGATCAGAGATGGCTGGTACCATCAATTTTTCACTCAGAAAGCAGACTAAGTCATTTTGAAGTTGAATGCTCTCTGGAGGCTGAAAAAGCCAATTCCTGTCCAATTAAATAAATTGGATGTAGGAATGTAATAACTGGCATTGCGGAATGGTTGTTTATGATGAAGTAAACTAATTCAATATAATCAGACCAAGATAATGATTGGAGGAGAAAGGATAAGGGTCAGCAGAATGGCTATTTAGTCTTCTGGAGGGCAGACTTTCGCCTATTGAAGATACTGGTTGAAAAAGTCCCTTTGGAAGTAGTCCTGAGAGGCAGAGGAGTCCAGGAAGGCTGGACATTCAAGATGGAAGGATGATCTGAAGGATGATCTGACAAGGGAGAAGGCTGGCTTGGTTGAACAGAGAGTTTCAGCTGTAAGTCAGATAGAACTCAGGGGACAAAAAGAAGATAGTTTATCACCTCTGGAAGGAGGGGCAGGCCACTCAGGAGGATTGCAGGATGTCAGGAGGGTTGCAGGGTATCATGATATTATGTAGGGATAAAATCAGAAGAGACAAGACCAGCTAGAAGTTAATTTGACTAATGCCATAAAAGAGAACAAAAGATCTTTCTATAAATACATGAACAACCAAAGGAGGGCTAAGGAGAATCTTCATCCTTTATTGGATGTGGAGGGAAACATAATGACAAAGGAGGAAGAGGAGCCTGAGGTTGAGGTACTTTATGCAAGTCCTGCTTGAGTAACCTTATCTCTTCCTATGATGAGATAATCCACTTAGTAGATGAGGAAGAGGCTATGGATACTGTTTCCTAAGACTTTAGAGAAGCCTTTGACACCATTTTCCACAGCATTCTGCTGGAGAAACTGGCTGCTCATGGCTTGGACAGGTGCACTGTTCCCTAGATAAAGACTGACTGCATGTTTAGGCCCAGACAGTGGTGGGAAATGTAGTTACATCCAGCTGGTGACCAGCCACTAGGGGGGCTTCCCAGGGCTCAGTCTTGGGGCCAGCTCTGTTTAATATTTTTGTTGATGATCTGGAAAAAGGGATCAAGCCATTTTGCAAATGACACCAAGTTGGGTGGGAGTGTTGCTCTGTTGGAGGGTGGGAAGACTCTGCAGAGGGATCTGAAGGGGTTCGAACAATGGACAGAGACCAGTTGCATGAGGTTCAACAAGTGCAAGTTCTAGATCCTGTATCTGGGTCACAACAATCCCAGGGTATGCTCCAGGTTTCGGGAAGAGTAGCTGGAAAGCTGCCCAGGAGAAAAGAACCGGGGGATGCTGGTTGACAGCTGGCTGAACGTGAGCTAGCAGTGTGTCCAGGAGGCCAAGAAGGTCAGTGGCATCCTGACAGCAATAGTGGCCCCGGCAGTTAAATGCCTCCCTGCCATCCGATCCCATCAGATCTCAGATGCCAAGCAGGGTCAGCCCTGGTTAGTACCAGGTGCTGTAGATAGTCCTAAGGAGACTTCACTGTCACTGTCCAAGCTTGCTCAGCCATGGCAAATGAACCTTAGGACTTAAACGGTGGGGTCAGTTCTGCGCACGCTGTGCCTCACCTAAAAAATCCCCTGCGCAGGCTCAGAGGGCACACGTGTGGGGTGAGCCCTTCCCAAATCTTCGTTCGCAAAGATTGGCCATTATTATTATTATTAGTGGGGTCAGCAGGACCAGGGCAGTGATTCCTCTTCTACCTGGCACTGATGAGGCCTCGCCTTGAATCCTCTGTTCAGTTTTGGGCCTCTCACTTCAAGGACATTGAGGGGTTGGAGGATGTCCAGAAAAGGGCAACAGAGTTGGTGAAGGGTCTGGAGCACAAGTGTAAGATCAGCTGAGGGAACTGGGGTTGTTTAGCCTGGTGAAAAGGGGTCTCAGGGTAAACCTTATCACTCTCTACTCTTACCCAAAAGAAGGTTGCAGCGAGATGGGAGTTGGTCTCTTTTCCCAAGAAACAAGCAATAGAACAAACAAAATGGCCTGAAGTTGCACCAGGGGAAGTTAAGATTGGATATGAGATAAAAATTCTTCATGGAAACCAGTATCATGCACTGTATCAGGGAAGTGGTGGAATCACCATCCCTAGCGGTATTTAAAAGACCTGTAGGTGTGGCATGTAGGAACATGGTTTAATGGTGAACACAGCAGTGCTGGGTTAATGGCTGGACTCAATGATTTTAATAGTCTTTTCCAACCTCAACAAGTCTGTGGTTCTATGAAAAATTGAAAAAAAAAAGAGACTAAAAAAGAGACAAAAAAGGAGAGAAGCTAGCCTTCTCCCATCAATCATTTTCTAAGACTTCTGGAATTCTATATTATAGGCAGTCCAAAGTGAGGGTTTATACAAATTCCTCTCACTTAGACTATCTACGATGTTCTAATTTTTAATAAANTTAGTCTTCTGGAGGGCAGACTTTCGCCTATTGAAGATACTGGTTGAAAAAGTCCCTTTGGAAGTAGTCCTGAGAGGCAGAGGAGTCCAGGAAGGCTGGACATTCAAGATGGAAGGATGATCTGAAGGATGATCTGACAAGGGAGAAGGCTGGCTTGGTTGAACAGAGAGTTTCAGCTGTAAGTCAGATAGAACTCAGGGGACAAAAAGAAGATAGTTTATCACCTCTGGAAGGAGGGGCAGGCCACTCAGGAGGATTGCAGGATGTCAGGAGGGTTGCAGGGTATCATGATATTATGTAGGGATAAAATCAGAAGAGACAAGACCAGCTAGAAGTTAATTTGACTAATGCCATAAAAGAGAACAAAAGATCTTTCTATAAATACATGAACAACCAAAGGAGGGCTAAGGAGAATCTTCATCCTTTATTGGATGTGGAGGGAAACATAATGACAAAGGAGGAAGAGGAGCCTGAGGTTGAGGTACTTTATGCAAGTCCTGCTTGAGTAACCTTATCTCTTCCTATGATGAGATAATCCACTTAGTAGATGAGGAAGAGGCTATGGATACTGTTTCCTAAGACTTTAGAGAAGCCTTTGACACCATTTTCCACAGCATTCTGCTGGAGAAACTGGCTGCTCATGGCTTGGACAGGTGCACTGTTCCCTAGATAAAGACTGACTGCATGTTTAGGCCCAGACAGTGGTGGGAAATGTAGTTACATCCAGCTGGTGACCAGCCACTAGGGGGGCTTCCCAGGGCTCAGTCTTGGGGCCAGCTCTGTTTAATATTTTTGTTGATGATCTGGAAAAAGGGATCAAGCCATTTTGCAAATGACACCAAGTTGGGTGGGAGTGTTGCTCTGTTGGAGGGTGGGAAGACTCTGCAGAGGGATCTGAAGGGGTTCGAACAATGGACAGAGACCAGTTGCATGAGGTTCAACAAGTGCAAGTTCTAGATCCTGTATCTGGGTCACAACAATCCCAGGGTATGCTCCAGGTTTCGGGAAGAGTAGCTGGAAAGCTGCCCAGGAGAAAAGAACCGGGGGATGCTGGTTGACAGCTGGCTGAACGTGAGCTAGCAGTGTGTCCAGGAGGCCAAGAAGGTCAGTGGCATCCTGACAGCAATAGTGGCCCCGGCAGTTAAATGCCTCCCTGCCATCCGATCCCATCAGATCTCAGATGCCAAGCAGGGTCAGCCCTGGTTAGTACCAGGTGCTGTAGATAGTCCTAAGGAGACTTCACTGTCACTGTCCAAGCTTGCTCAGCCATGGCAAATGAACCTTAGGACTTAAACGGTGGGGTCAGTTCTGCGCACGCTGTGCCTCACCTAAAAAATCCCCTGCGCAGGCTCAGAGGGCACACGTGTGGGGTGAGCCCTTCCCAAATCTTCGTTCGCAAAGATTGGCCATTATTATTATTATTAGTGGGGTCAGCAGGACCAGGGCAGTGATTCCTCTTCTACCTGGCACTGATGAGGCCTCGCCTTGAATCCTCTGTTCAGTTTTGGGCCTCTCACTTCAAGGACATTGAGGGGTTGGAGGATGTCCAGAAAAGGGCAACAGAGTTGGTGAAGGGTCTGGAGCACAAGTGTAAGATCAGCTGAGGGAACTGGGGTTGTTTAGCCTGGTGAAAAGGGGTCTCAGGGTAAACCTTATCACTCTCTACTCTTACCCAAAAGAAGGTTGCAGCGAGATGGGAGTTGGTCTCTTTTCCCAAGAAACAAGCAATAGAACAAACAAAATGGCCTGAAGTTGCACCAGGGGAAGTTAAGATTGGATATGAGATAAAAATTCTTCATGGAAACCAGTATCATGCACTGTATCAGGGAAGTGGTGGAATCACCATCCCTAGCGGTATTTAAAAGACCTGTAGGTGTGGCATGTAGGAACATGGTTTAATGGTGAACACAGCAGTGCTGGGTTAATGGCTGGACTCAATGATTTTAATAGTCTTTTCCAACCTCAACAAGTCTGTGGTTCTATGAAAAATTGAAAAAAAAAAAGAGACTAAAAAAGAGACAAAAAAGGAGAGAAGCTAGCCTTCTCCCATCAATCATTTTCTAAGACTTCTGGAATTCTATATTATAGGCAGTCCAAAGTGAGGGTTTATACAAATTCCTCTCACTCAGACTGTCTGCGCTGTACTACTTTTTAATAAAAAATATTTTGCTTTGAGTTTTAAAAGTATCCCTGAGTAGCTGTATAATAGAAATACTTAGAATTTAGGTTGAGTTTGTGAAGGGTTCTAAGCTTGGATCCTCTTCACAGCTTATATAACCAAATATCTAGTAGGTCTGTGGCATGATGGCCATTTATCAATTTCTTAATCTTTTTATCAAAAAAGTTGCTGAAAATTAATATATTTTCACAAAGGTTTTAGTGTATATTTTATGACCCCTGTTTATGCCATACAAAGATTACTATGCTTTTGTCTATTAAAAAAAAAAAAAAAGAAAAAAAAAGTAATTCCAAAAGCCAAATTGCTGTCTTCAAGAAGTCAGAGTAGGATACATGATCTGTCATATTTAGGTCATGAGTTTAAATTCCCCCAAATCAATTTCATCTGCAGTTCATTATTATCTGATAACTGACTGAGAAAGGAACCTTGTACTGCAGTGGTTTTAGTAAATAAATAAAAATTCCATTACTGTTATTCCATACTTTTCATCTTCTCTGAAGTTATCACATCTATATCAGAACCTACAACTTCTTTAATTTTGCAGTTCATGCAATCTGTCTTCATGACCCTTGAGTTCCAGACATCTCTGAATAATGTATGGTTTTCCTCTCTAGACCTCAAACGGAGTTAAATGCCCCTACAGTGCTTTTGATTGATTAGGGGCCAGCACGATCAATGTCACAATGTAAAGCACAGCCCCTTCATGATTAATGAGTTTCAGCTCCTGTACTTTCTTTGGAGAAGCAAAGCAGAAAGCTGTAGGCATTATGCTTACTCAATAGATACACTAAAAAAAAACAAAACAAAAAAACCAAAAACCAACAAACACACCAAACCTGCCCCTCCAACCCCCAAAAGAACAAAATGTAAAACCAAATCTAAAAACAACCAAACCAAACAAACCAAACCCCAAACCCAATCAACTAAGTAAAAGCCCAGTAACCTAAACCTACTGGTATATTATTGTCTTGGGTTGAGCTGGCAAAATGCCAACTGCCTAAGAACAGAGAAAAAGGGTCCTCCTCCCCCCAACCAGCCAAAGGGAGAAAGAAGAGGGAGAGGGGAAAAAAACCTTCCAAAGCCAGGTTTCTTCTGAAACTAACTACATGTATTTATACAGAAAAGAGAAAATTAAGAGAAAACTACAATATAACACACACTTACATAAGTTATATATAACTTCCCACTCCCACTTCTCTATATATGTTCTATATTCTATAAATTCTATATAAGTAACAGTGAAATTCAATACATTGTTCTTACTTAATTTCTTGTGACTCTCTATTTGCCTCTAACAGAGAATTTTTATAATTTTTTTTTAATTTTGAAATCCTACATTTTATAGTCCTGTTTCTTGCAATATCACAGCAGAGTTTTACAGAATGGCTATTATTATAAATCTTTGTTTTATGAACTTCGTGTATGAATGTTATTAGAAGTATTTTACGACGTCTCATTATTCTACCCATATTAATCCATCTTGTGAAAGACACACTTTATATAAATGAGGTACTTAAAAAGATTTTAATTTCTGTGTTATCTTAAGTATAGAGTATTACACTTGAAGAATATTTCTGAAAACTAAGATGGAAAAGATTGCAAAGTTATTTTTGTGTGAAAATCCATTAGTTCATGGAAGCAGATATGACTCTTCAAATTTTTCTTGCTACTCTTCTCATACTTGAAAATTGCACATAAGGCTTTTAATGAACAATTAAAATGCACTTTTATATACTTTCCAGGTTAAAAGTTGTTTTCCAACGGCAGTTAAGAAGGGGATTGAATATTAAATAAAAAATATGAAATATATGTTCTTTTCAGGAGCCAAATTGAATATTAGATGTTAAAAGACCAGCTGTGAAAACAAACTGTGGTGGGGATAAAAGTTAATTTATATGTATAATGAAAAACATTTTAAGGAAAGTAATAATTTTCTTAATTTCTATCAGAGGTTGATAATAAGCATAAATTTTGAGGAATGCCCTCATCATTTTAATATCCTAAGGTGTTTCAGACTAAAAGTTGCTAGGAAACATCTCTAATCAATCATCAGATTTATTTTCAATTTTTCTGGAAAAAAAAAATCCTGAAAACTCAGAGACTTGTAGGTTAAATTTCATATACCTCCTGCCTCTACCCTGTATCCCTAGAGTCTATCCCTGTATCTAGTAGTACATTATGCATACTACTCAGAAAATTGTAGGGAGAAAATATCAATTCATTCATTAATTGTATGTCTGACAGAACTTCAGTATAGAAATTGATCTGATTTGTGCAGATGGCCTCTTCCTTACCTTTTAGCCGATAATTATAATTTAGAAAATATATAGATCCATCAAGACACTCTTCAAAAATGATACCTGAGATCTTAGTTAAACTTTCTTTTCCTTCTCTGTCACTGTGAAACATAAGTGTGCCTCAAGGACATGTGCCAAGGCACCACCTATATGACACCAGCCGTATGTGAACAGTTCCCCTGCTGTACTGATGTCCATGCTGATAATCTTGTGGATGTTTCCTCACAGGCTGTGTCTTGGGTTGAGCTGGCAAAATGCCAACTGCCCAATACAGAGTCAAAGCCTTCCTGCCTCTCCCACTGAGAACAGGGAGAAAGGAAAAAAACCTGGAGACTCTAAGATTTAAACTTAAACTAACTATATATATTTATACAGAAAAGAGAAAATTAAAAGAAACTACAATATAACACACACTTACACAAGTTAGATGTAACAAAAAAAATAACTCCCCACTGAACACAAATCCCACTATTCTAACTACAAATCACTCTGGAGAACTCAATTCCCCAGAGACAGACACAAGCAGAGAGAAAGACTAAGAACAAACATTTTACTTCCCTAAGAAACATGGTGGTGAGCCAGTGCTGGGCTTAGTCCTCCCATCCCTCCTGGGATGGCACAGTGTGTCCTTCTGGGACCACAGCCCTGAAGGAACTGACCAAGCCACTCCCACACCAGCTCCTACACTTTGAGGTGATGTTGGAATATGGTATGGAACACTATTGGTCATAGTAGGCGGCTGTCAGCTGGCCCAGCCCAGCTCAAGTCAGGTGATGGTCTCAGGCCTAGTCTGAAATCTAAAGCCTAAATTTAGGCCTACCTAGCTAAACCCATAACACTGTGTTAAGTGCCTGGACGCTAAATCCAGTTGTGAATTTAAAGCTAGTTACTAGAAATACTGTTCCTCTCAGAACATGAATAACTGACCTGCACAAGACAGGTCTTTGATGTCAATCCCCAATGGGGTGAATTTGGTAAGAGGTGATCTAAGTGTACACTGACTTGCCCTTTCTGTGGTTTTGCATGGAAACATCATGTATTGCACCATACCATGGTACAGTAATCCCATGTACAAATGTTTCAGGTAATCTTCCTGTGCAATATCTTAAAATCTTCCCATGACTTCAGGTTACTGATATCACACTCTTACTGCACCCTGTGATGATATGAAAAACCCAAAGATAACAAGTTTCATTACTCTGAAATAGTGTTTTGTCACTTGTGGACTGTTTCTTCTGATTTCATGAAATGCATCAATTATGTGTTCTCTACTAATTTCTACTCATTTTGCCATTTATATTAGTGTTCAAAGTTACATCACAATTATTGGTAAAAAACCCAAACTAAAAAGGACTTGCATTTAACTTTATGGTCAGAATATTGTAATGATTTAACTTTGTGCAAATGAGAAGTACCCTAGAAAGCAAAAATGCTGCATTCTTGTCAGAATATAACCTTTTTTGGACTATATTAATATGTAATATTTATATCAAAATAATTGTCATTAAATGGCAGTACAGCTCATAGGGTACCTATGGATTGCATTACTACAATTAAAGCAATTTTTATATAGTAATTGAGAATTTGATATGTGGGACTTAGAGATGTGAATTTATTGAGCTAATCCATTTAACTGTGGGTCACAGAACACCAACTGAGACTCCTCATGTCTTGGCATGATCTTTTGGTATGAATCTTTTCTGCCATATAAAGTGCACCCAAAAAATATGCATCAAAACAAAATACATTTAAATTATATAATTCTATAATTTTATATTTCTATTTTCAAAATAGAAGGAGGTCTTATCCAGATCCCACTTAACAGGTGGTTGTACAATGAAGAAAAACTCTTCTTTCCCAATATCTTGCAATGTAATGGTGAAAAAGAATCCATAACAACATTATGATTAGGAAATAATCACAAGGAAACAATACGTAATTGTTTATTATAAATTGTTAACTGCCCTTGATGGCATTGATGACATTTGTGAGCATTTTGTGAGCACTTTGTGAATGGGAAATGCAAGGTGAATCCTTGATAAATGATAAGGCTATTGATATACTGTGAAACTTTTTGTCTACTTTCACTTATGATATGCTAAAGAAGGGAATTCAACAGAGAAGTGGAAAGAGGGAATTCATATCATCAAAGTAATAGAAGTGAATTATTAATTTGGCATATGCATCTTGAATAGCTTTGCATTTGAGATGGAAAAAAATTAAAATAAAGTTTAAAATTGTCTTGATTGTAAAAGTCAAACTTGTTAAGACACAGATAACCTAGATCTGATGGCTTGAGTAAGAAATATGATTTCAAATTAGTATCTGAGAAAAAATCTGAATGGATGGAAATAGAGATTTTTGGTGATGAGACCGAGGTGGCAAGGAGGAATGGTGTGCAGATGTCTGTTTTAGGCAACTGAAATTAAATTTACAGCTGGGGATCCAGTAAAACATTGATCAAAGGTCAGACGGAGGTCTTAGCTTTGACATCCTGAATGGGACTACCTGAATTTAACATCTGAGCTAACTATGTGAACTCTGTTATAGATGAAATAAGACACAATTAGGAAGCCATTCTTTCTAAAATAGTGATTTGAAACAGATCAGTACAAATGCTGGGTTTGTCTGAGTTTTTTTCTGTAATGACTATTAGGAGAGATGTGGCTTTCTAGTATAGGTATAAGGTGCCTGAAGTTATATGTGGTAAATTTTTGGGCAATAACACAGTGCTGGGATGTGCTGCCATGTAACAATAGAAAGTAAATTTGTTTTCTGTGGAAAGGTTTCATGAAAGAAATAATTTAAACATAAAATGCACAAGACTGAGAGGACTCCAGTAACCATGGAAAAAAATTGCCACAGATTTGAGATCATATTTTTATGTTTAGGATAGACTGAAAGAGAAAGAAAAACAAGGACGAGGGAAAAAGTTGAATTAGGGAAGCTATTAAATGAAAGAAGGAAAATGGGTCACTTGTTTTATTATTATAATACACTAAGTATACTAAGGACTTTGTTTTACTGATTTCTGGATAATATATGGAAACACTGCTAGATGTACCTTTAATATTCTGTGCCCACAGAAATTGAAGAGAAAGGACAAAAAAAAAAAAGTTGCTGGAGAGGAACGTTGAATTCCTTTTTCTTTAGAAAATGGAGGTGACTTGACCATGTTTGTACTGTGAAGAAAAAGGGTAAAAAGGCTGATCAGCTCTGTGAGAGAATGATTTGCAGAAAGTGACAGGTCTCTAAATAACATTTGCCATTGATGTTGCTCAGCTAGATGCAACCAGATCTATGAGCTAGATGCAACATTGTCTGACACAGCTGGCCATTTATTATGTTCTTAGAGCAAGAGAAAATTGAGGAGAGTGAAAACTATAGGAGAAATGTGGGGAGGAATTTAGATTTGGCATGATAAGCTGCAGCAGGATACTTAAATCCATTTTCATGTCAGGAAAGCCATAGTTTGGGGCATGGCATGTGCTGAGGTGAGCAGGGTCTGGAAACAAATTTTCAGCCCAGCACAAACTTAGAATTGTCTGGAAAGACAGAAGATAGACACTGTTTGTTGAATTACTGCATGGACATAGATATCAATTTATTGGGTCACATATGAATAGCATTAGAGCTCTTTATCTGTGGGTCATTCCTGGAGCTGCAATGCCAAGATGGAGATCTGCAAGGGCTGAGTGATCAATTTGCTTTGGATCAGTTTCAGTCAGAACGATGAAGGTGTAGGTCCCAGAAAGGGGGGAAAGGGAACAAAGCAACACAAAAGCAGCAATGCAGTGGGGAAGAGCAAAGCAGAGTGAGCCCTGAAGTTGATGTGAACATCAACTTGTACAGAAGTGGGTGAACACCTCCTGGCAGCCTTTGTACTCCAGCAGGACTCCAGTCGGCTTGCAGGGCCAACCAAGGGATCTTGCAGTCCTTTGCACGTTGAGGTGAACTCAGGAAACTTGGAGAGCTTATCATAAAGGATCCGGTAGTGCTTTCAGTAAACACAGTACTATGTTTCTAATACTTACTGTGTTTGTGTGCCACTAGTTTATTAGAGTTATCCTCTGCCAATTGTCATATCATAGCTATTTCAATCACAGACTGTGACATGTAAAGGAAAATAGTTGCTATAACTTTATCTGCTATTGCCATGCTTCCATGTTGCATTCTATATAAACTATTGAAATTAACTGCATATATGCTTCATATGCAAACATTTTTTTGTTCCTTAAACAACTATAAACTTTTCTTCCCCAATATCAACATTAAGAGTTGCTAAAATACAAATACTGTGATTGAGACAAGCATGACACAAACAGATAACATTTGTGTCTCAGTGAGAAATTGAATGGAAGAAACAAGAAAATAGAGAATAAAAATGTCATGTGTTCTTTTATTTTCAACTACAAAAATAAAGGGTGACCCTGTTTATAGGAAAAAATAATGGCAATAGTGATAGTAGGAGAAAGGAAAGATAAACTTGACACTTGGGAAAGTACACTTTTGCTATGGAGTGGTTGTGACAATAGGATTTTTTTTTGAGAGTGAAGTCATAGAAGCTATAGAAAAATGGATGGTAAAATCAAGTTTCATTAAGGTTTTTGTGGCAGGTAGGAGATAGGATAACTGAAACACATATCAAGGATGAAGAAATATGCAATAAATATGAACCAGAAATTATAATGAAAAAGGGGAAAGGGAGAAGAAACAAGTTTGATGGATGGTATCTAGCAGAATCACAGGAAAGGAGAAATTCTGATTGACAAGACTAGCCAACATAGTGGCAGTTGATGCAAACATGTATGCAGTATGTAATAGTATGCACACAGTTCTATCAAAATAGCTTGATTGCTCCTTCACCTGGGAACACTGCCTTAGTCTCATGGATCTGTCAGGGACATGGTAAGCACCAAGATATTAGATTGCCTTGACTGCCTTCTGTCCCCACTTCAATAAATAATAATTAAAAACCCACTCAAACAAACAAAGGGCAAAACAACAACAACAACAACAAAACCAACCAAACAAAAAAACACTTAAGTAATACGCTTATCTATCTATTATCAAAATTGAAAGGATGAGATAGGAGTTTACTGGTGAACATTATCTTTCTGAAAAGCAATTTGATACAGTTGATGGGTCCAGAAATTCTGCCTGAGTTGGTCTGGCTGTAGTGCAATCTAGTGTACAATACTAAGCTTCTACATAGACATTATCTTTGCAAAGTTCAAATGGAAAGAACATATTTGAATAATTTATAGGAGATGCATTTAAGTATACAAAATATGCAACTATCTCCACTATACAGATATGCTGAGATTACAGAGTGCACTTAATTTCCAGTCAGCTTTCTGGAAAGGACATGAGATTCTGACTAAGCAAACACATTTAGTTAAGCTTGCTTTATTCCATTTCTCCACTGTAGTTCACTGATCTTCAAACAGATTCTTAATTCAACAGAGCACATTAATTCTGTAAAGCACCACAGAGAACAACATATGACTACTGAAATGTTTTCTTCCTGATATGAAAGTTAGACAAAAAGACCAATGAATCAGCATGGTAGCTGTGTACAAGAGGTGATGGCAAAACACAATTTGCCTAACAAGTTATCATCATAAACAGTATGTAATCTCACCATTTTACCAACCTTGCCATAATGTTTTTTTATAGGCTTTACAGCTCCAGAAGGTAAAGATGGTATGTACAAATGTGTCTGTACTAACCCAGCTGTTTTACAGCCTTTTCCATGGCCATTTTTTGTTGATTTTGTTATCAAGTATTAAAAAAAATAGTAATAAGATTGCAGCACTTTCTTTGTCAGAGTGGAAGAAATATGTGTTAGAGTGAAAACAATTGAGTGCTTAATCCCCACATGGGGAGTGGAAAGGTTAACGAGAGCCAGAAAAACTTTCCCAGGAGCACAAGAATACGGACAGATAACGAAAGTATTACTGTCTGCTTCCTTTGAGTTGTTTTAAAAGTAAGAAGGGAAGAAAAAAGAATGGACAAAGTCCAGAGTAGGTCTGTGTTTCAAGATTGACTGGAAACTTGGAAACCTGGAAACATACTAGGAAAGGATTAGAAAAAATATACCTGGGGAAGGCTGAAAATGTTCAATTCCTGTTTAGCACTCTCTTGAAAATAACTATGCTAGAAGAGCCCAGGGGCAGGACAAAATTTCCTGAAAGAAATTGACTAAAGAACATATTAGAAATTCAAATCAGGGACTTGGATTACAGCTTCTTAGAGTAAACGCGAGGGATTTACTGTTCTGGAATAGGTATGTCTCATTCCTTCTGAAATGCTAATTTTATATATATATATAATAAGGCAATTTTCTGATATTGTATCTTTAGCCAGCAAAACCAGATCACTCTCTTTTTGTTACCCAGTAAACTTATTGATATAAACAGTTCTTCTAAACCAATCGAAAACCCCTNATAATGAAAAAGGGGAAAGGGAGAAGAAACAAGTTTGATGGATGGTATCTAGCAGAATCACAGGAAAGGAGAAATTCTGATTGACAAGACTAGCCAACGTAGTAGCAGTTGATGCAAACATGTATGCAGTATGTAATAGTATGCACACAGTTCTATCGAAATAGCTTGACTGCTCCTTCACCTGGGAACACTGCCTTAGTCTCATGGATCTGTCAGGGACATGGTAAGCACCAAGATATTAGATTGCCTTGACTGCCTTCTGTCCCCACTTCAATAAATAATAATTAAAAACCCACTCAAACAAACAAAGGGCAAAACAACAACAACAAAAAACCCCACAACCAACCAAACAAAAAACCACCTAAGAAATACGCTTATCTATCTATTATCAAAACTGAAAGGATGAGATAGGAGTTTACTGGTGAACATTATCTTTCTGAAAAGCAATTTGATACAGTTGATGGGTCCAGAAATTCTGCCTGAGTTGGTCTGGCTGTAGTGCAATCTAGTGTACAATACTAAGCTTCTACATAGACATTATCTTTGCAAAGTTCAAATGGAAAGAACATATTTGAATAATTTATAGGAGATGCATTTAAGTATACAAAATATGCAACTATCTCCACTATACAGATATGCTGAGATTACAGAGTGCACTTAATTTCCAGTCAGCTTTCTGGAAAGGACATGAGATTCTGACTAAGCAAACACATTTAGTTAAGCTTGCTTTATTCCATTTCTCCACTGTAGTTCACTGATCTTCAAACAGATTCTTAATTCAACAGAGCACATTAATTCTGTAAAGCACCACAGAGAACAACATATGACTACTGAAATGTTTTCTTCCTGATATGAAAGTTAGACAAAAAGACCAATGAATCAGCATGGTAGCTGTGTACAAGAGGTGATGGCAAAACACAATTTGCCTAACAAGTTATCATCATAAACAGTATGTAATCTCACCATTTTACCAACCTTGCCATAATGTTTTTTTATAGGCTTTACAGCTCCAGAAGGTAAAGATGGTATGTACAAATGTGTCTGTACTAACCCAGCTGTTTTACAGCCTTTTCCATGGCCATTTTTTGTTGATTTTGTTATCAAGTATTAAAAAAAATAGTAATAAGATTGCAGCACTTTCTTTGTCAGAGTGGAAGAAATATGTGTTAGAGTGAAAACAATTGAGTGCTTAATCCCCACATGGGGAGTGGAAAGGTTAACGAGAGCCAGAAAAACTTTCCCAGGAGCACAAGAATACGGACAGATAACGAAAGTATTACTGTCTGCTTCCTTTGAGTTGTTTTAAAAGTAAGAAGGGAAGAAAAAAGAATGGACAAAGTCCAGAGTAGGTCTGTGTTTCAAGATTGACTGGAAACTTGGAAACCTGGAAACATACTAGGAAAGGATTAGAAAAAATATACCTGGGGAAGGCTGAAAATGTTCAATTCCTGTTTAGCACTCTCTTGAAAATAACTATGCTAGAAGAGCCCAGGGGCAGGACAAAATTTCCTGAAAGAAATTGACTAAAGAACATATTAGAAATTCAAATCAGGGACTTGGATTACAGCTTCTTAGAGTAAACGCGAGGGATTTACTGTTCTGGAATAGGTATGTCTCATTCCTTCTGAAATGCTAATTTTATATATATATATAATAAGGCAATTTTCTGATATTGTATCTTTAGCCAGCAAAACCAGATCACTCTCTTTTTGTTACCCAGTAAACTTATTGATATAAACAGTTCTTCTAAACCAATCGAAAACCCCTAAAAACCAAAAAACAACCCACAAAAGCCCAGAAATCTCATAGAATTCCTTAGCTGGAAGAGACTCACAAGGATCATAAAAGTCCAACTCTTGGACATGTACAGGACAGCCCGAAGAAGGACATCACATACCTGAGAATGTTTTCAAAACATTTTCTGAATTCCGGTGGGCTTGGTGCTGTGAACCTTTCCCAGGAGAACCTGTTCTAGTGCCCAAACAAACTCTGGGTGAAAACCCTAAGCTAAACCTCCCCCAACATAATTTCATGCCATTTTTTAAGACCTGTCACTGGTCACAGAGAGAAGAGGTCACTGCCTGTACCTTCCCCTCCCCCTGTGAGGAAGAAGTAGACTGCTATGAGATCTCTCCTCAGTCTCCTTTTCTCCAGGTTGAACAAGCCAAGCAACATTGCCAGGCTTCATATGGCTTCCCCCCAGACCCTCACCATATTTGTTGTCCTTGTCTGGACACTCTCTAAAAGCTTAATATCTTTCCAATATTCTGGACCCAAAACTGTACACACTATTCAAGGTAAGGCCACCCCAGTGCAATCCCCTCCCTCAAGTGGCTGGCGATGCTTTGCCTGATTTCCCCAGGACACAGTTGGCCCTCCTTCCTGCCAGGGCACTGCTGACTCACTTGCCATCAACCAGGACTCCCAGGTCCCTTTTCATGTCCCTGTTCTCCAGTGCCTCATTACCCCGTTTACATGCAGATTCAGAGTTGCCCCATCCCAGGTGCAGAATATGGCACCTGGGACAGGGTAACCATGGATGTCTCTCAAAATCCAGCAACGAACTGTATGAGGAACGGCATGGACCTTTCCTCTGACAGATCCAGCTGGAGTCATAGAAGATGGGATTTAATGTCCTCCGTGTTTTATCTGTGGTTGTTGGAGGTTTTCCTCTCTCCACCCCAAGAAATCCCAAACCACATACAAATCCACTTTTATTTTTCTTTCTTTCTTTTTTCTCCCTGCTCCCCTCCTCCCCCCCCCAATACTGTCTCTTTCTGGTTTTCACCAGAAGTACCAGGATGGAAAGATGAATTGTTCCTGGAAAGCCTACTGGAATCTGACACACTATGGTGCAGGGGTTTGGTGTGAATCTCTGATGGGATCTCCCCAGTTCTCTCTCTCAGACTCACACCTCCATACCCCCACAGGATAGCACCCAAATGCCTGCCAGCTAAAGCTTTATCTATGCTATATATCTTACAGTCTTTTAGAATATCATGCTATTGAATAATTCATTATTCAGTGGTGGCATACAGTGAATGTTTGTTGTCTTTCAAGATCCTTTTAGTTATTTCCAAGTTAATTTGCAAGTCTCTGTTAAAAATACATCTCCTAAATAGGACATGAACCCATATAAATTTCATTTGGTTTTCAATCTTCAGCACTAAAGCACTGTGTATTCTTTCACTCTCTTTAGCAGTTGTATTTGGAGTATAAGCATCCTGTCAAAGAGAAAACATCTGCTGGTGGATGAACTATTGTAACCCTGAATGGAGCCTCTGTTACATTTAAAGTTACATTTCTAATGCTCTTAAGGCATATTTAAGGCAAGGATGCTATTATTTAGAACAACTTCTGTACAATGTTTTGATAAGCTACTGCCTCAAGAATAAAATTTGCAATATATGCAGATTTGTTGTGACTTTTTAATAAGGATATGTTTGTATTTTTCTTCATATCTATTCCTAAATGTGCACATCAAAACCACATTTTCATGAAATCATATTGAAACTGACGTTGTTACTTACAAATTTTTCTATCTTATAAAATATTTAGTATCTTCCATCCTTGGGTTTTGAATGTGTCATACAGCCTAATGTCTGAATAACTTATTAAATCATTTGTTAAATAATGAGCCTTGAAAATTCTGAAGGAGTCATGAGTACTGCAGTCAGTGAAAGACTTTATTCTTTAGGCTATGAACGAGAAAACCAACTAAATAATGTTACTTCTCAGTTTCCCTGCCCCCATTTCCATGGCAGCATTACACATCTGCTCTTGCCTGAGTGCTTTATTTGACTCAGTCAGGAAACTGCAAAATGTGCTCATCCAGGTTCATAAAGTTTGAGAGATAGTTTCTGCTTTCCTTGAAGTCTTAAAAGGTACTCTTGAGTTTTAGTACTATTTTTGCAAAACTAAATATATAGTTTTTCATACCTTAAGAGTATATTTAAATAGTTGAAGTTAATATTACACATAAACGTATAATTTTCAAAAATATGTATTTGTTTTTAAAATACGATTATCATGACTTTTGAGATTTTTCCTATGAACTGATGCACAATTCTTGTCAAGCAATTCTGGCTAAAAGTTGTAGCTGACTGCTACAATCTTCAGAAATTGTAGCAAAAAAAAATTTGTTGCAAGCTTCTAACATATTTTGATTCTTAAGATATAAGAGATGATAACTTCCTGCATAGATTCAATTTGGAAATAGCTATAAGGGGTCAGTTCTGTAACAATATTGCTCACAATGAAGAATATCAAGATACATTTGCATTTTGGCATAAATTATTTCTTATATATAGTCAGCATTAACAAATAAAATCTATTCCACACTATCCCCCAAATGAAAAACTAAAATGATTTGATTTGTTTTAAATCAGGTCTTTGAAATAATAATATTTTAGGGATATTTAGTGTTAATAGGAGTCAGAGCTAGTGATAATAAGAGTATAGAATGATTAAGCCAATGCAAATAATTATATTTTAAATCTTGAAGTTTAAACATACATCATAAACCAAAACTGTCTTTCAAAGGCCATCTTTCAGTAGCTTTTAGAGACATTTTGCTCTTATAATATAGTGTTTTCCAATACCTTTTTGCTGTTTAATGTGTTCATTTCTGTTCATATTTTTAGTAGAACACTGGAGTGCACGGGAACCTGTCCATGCATTTGTTCAGCACAAGTATTACAATAATCTAAAGCAGAATAATTTAAAATGCTAAAATCACTGGTAGTCTGTTAGAGGTCTCACTGGACCTGTGGATGGTCACTGCCACTTGGAGTAGGAGATGGTGGAAGCTGAAGATGGAGCTACTGGGAAAGTGGGATGGTGGGAAGAGGGGAAAACCTGTTTGTCAACAGAGTATTGTATACTGGGGTCGTTTCAGATGTTTTCCCTTATAAACCAGAGGATTTGCCCTTTATATTCCCTGCCTCCCCCTCCCCCCCCCC
>VWZD01005481.1:379342-524269 GCA_013396695.1 Sakesphorus luctuosus | reverse complement strand
GGGGAAAGCAGTTCATCAGAAACATTTCAGCTATATTTAAACAGGGATGGCTCAGGTGATGGGCAGTACATGCTGACTGAGAAGAGAAACAGATTCTGAAATGCCAAGATTTTCGATAGGATAGAAACTTCAGTTCTCACTCAGTACTAGGTCAGAAACGAAGATGAAAAGGTATAGCAAAACAGATACAAACATTTGTAAAGGATAAATCCAGGCACTTCAGACCTCAAGCAATTTGTAGGTGCAAGGGGAAGCCGTAGAGGTGCTTGGGTCTCTTTCATGGGTGCACATCCAAGAGGATGCCACTTTTTCCTCTTGCACTGATTGTCCCTGCTGCTGGTTTAGAGAGACAATGGTGACTTGTTGCTATTGCAACATTTTCAGGTAGCACCTGTGAGCCAAAATTCCATGGGATTTAGGGAAAACAACTGAAATTATCAGTCTTCACCCATACAATGTGCTCGGGTAAAGAAAGAGCTGGTCCATGTAGCTGATGGCATTTCAGTGGTGAAGAAACAATATCCAAACACTACCTGGTTTACCATCAAATATAGGTGAGGAGTGGACAGGAAAGGTGGGGTTGGCAACATTAGACACCAGGCTAACTTTTGAAGGTCTGAAAGGCAGATTTTCCTTTGTTCCAAAGACAAATCTGGCTGATCATGACAGCTCCTATGAATTTACAGCAGGTGGAGGTTCATGGCTGCCCTGCACTAACATGAGTTTTATTCAAGATGATCAACAGAAAAAACATGGTTATTTTATGTTGGCAGCCCAGTGGTGTTGTGGTAGTGGCCAGTTGGATGGTTTGTTAATTGGCCCAACACACCAGTGCTTGCTGGCAAAGAAAGCACTGTGGATGGATATCCTCCACCACCAAATTCATAGAATCACAGAATGGTTTGGGTTGCAAGGGACCTTAAAGACCATCTACATCACTCTCCCTGCCACAGACAGAGCCATCTTCCACCAGACTGTTTTGCTCAAAGTCCCATAAAACCCAGCCCTGAACACTTTGAGGGAGGTCATTGGAACCAAATACTGCTTTTTCATTTGTACAGGCTATTAGTTGTTTATGGATTGGGTTTACAGCTCATCTTCCACATACATGTACTGGTGTTTGCCATATGGTGGGCATAGAAACCTTGCTTCTGGCTTCCCTAACCACACTGAGTTTTCACTGCTTATGGGTTGATCAGTTTAACCTGTGTTAAAACAAAACGTGTTTTGAAAGGTTTTTACTCTTCTTTGTGACACTCACCATAGAAGCAGAGCTATGCCCCTCTATCTCCAAGCCACTGACAGTTTGGAGTCCTTCTTGTCTGTATTTTGGACCTTTTCACAATGAATAATTCTGTTTCTCTCTCCATGAGGCATTTTTATTATAGACTTGATCCTTTCACTTTCAAAGCAAAACTCAAGGAAAAACAGACGAGTCTATACAAGAAGAGCCATGTTCTTTTCCGACATGTCTTTTTTCTTGTTGGTTTTCACTAACACTGTGCATAGTTTTCAGTCCATTGTAGTTGATGGCACTGTGATGAGATACTCTGATTATAGCAGGAATATCTTGCATGGCACATGATTTTGTTCCTTGAACACACCCTTCTCCTCAAAAAAAAAATCCTCCAGGGTCAAAGCTTCAATGCTCCTAAATTAGTTAGGAGCTTAGCTGACCTCACTAGTGTTCCCTCTGAATGGCCAAGAAACCATATGGAATATATATATTCCAGATATAGCAAGTCGGACCTGTAATTAGCTGGGTCTTGACCGTCTTTCCAACAGAGAAAACCCAAAACTTGTGTTCAAATCTGTATTGCAACAACACAACATGTACCTAAGTCTGTTCTCTTGTGGGAGAGGTGATTTGTGAGCTCCCAGAACAGTAAAATACCAGGTTCATAATAAAGGTTGCCTGTCCTGAGGATTCACAGCACTTGTAAGGAGGGGAGGGGAGGAGTGGGGGGCTGATGTTGGGTTAGGGTGTTGTTTTTAGTGAAATCCAAGGTGGCAGCATCCTTGGAACGTGGCTCTTGTTTGTACAATGGAGCTTTTACACCAACATTTGCATGGCTCAGCTTGTCCTCTTAAGCTTTTAAGACCTCGAGCTGCTTTGTAGTGATTTAGAGGGCATCAGTGATTTTATTCTCTAAGTGTCTTCTGCTGCATGAAGCAAATGCCACATGAAGTGTGCAAGTGCCTCTCTGTGACACGGGTAAGGAGCACGTGGCAGAGCGGGGAGAGGGTTTTGTCAGATGAATGTTGGGCTGGGCACATAACAAGTGGTACGAATTATGCAGGCAGCCAAAGGAGTGCCATGAGAGCCACACTGCCTCGTCACACCCTCTGCTTATGCCCCTTCCCTTACAGAGACAGCTATTTTAGGAATGTTTAGGAGAGCTGCAAAATATTTAATTAGTACTATTTCTTTATCATCCTGTTAATAAGCTAAGGAGCCTTATTAACTTTGGTCCATCACGTACCTTCATTCTGAGCAAAAATAGCCTACTCTGTTCATAAGAACATTACAACTGTAAATTCTGATAACTTGAGAGCCAGGAATGAGCATGGACATCTAAAAATGTCCCTTTTCTACAGCACTGAGAGGCGAGGGCTAAATCTGGAAATGAAGCTATGGCATCTTTTACTATAAACAAATGCTGTCAATGACTGGGTACTTTGATCTGCTAGACCACGTGCCAGAGTAGATTTGTAGGGAAATATTCCAATGCCAAAGCACTGGGTTGCAGGGAGGAGACAGGGCTTAGCTTGGAGCCTATAAGTTGTCAGACCAAGAAATTAGTGGATGGATTTCAAATGCAGCTAGGAAAGAATGTGTGCTGAAGTCTCTTATCACACCCTCCCTAGGAGATGTGTTTTTTGTACTTAGTCACCTCCTCAACAATATATTTACTTTTATAGCTCTGTATATAGATATACACATGAAAACAAGTGCAATGCCCTCCTGCCTGCATTGTCACCTGCCATGCAAACAAATTCTCAAAGATTTATAAATAAATATATATCTGATTGTGTTTTATCTATTAAATCTCAGAGGGAAACCATCCTTGTCAAGGCTGACACATTAGCACAGTGGCACAATGGCACCCTCTGTTGCCCTGTGTGATTCCTTTGGTGCCTGCTCCCACGTGGATGTGTTAATTCCTGAAAATATCTGCACATCATCTTCTCCAAATCTAACCTTTTCCTGCCCAACTTCCTTGTTTGTTTGGAGTTATTCTCTGTTATTTGCCTTTATGATAAAACCTAGTTTGCTCTTCGAGCCTGTACTGGGGAGGGATGGCAAACTGTGGGTTTAATGAGCAAGGGGAAGCTGGGACAGCCTGGACTGCCACACTCATTTCAAGAATAGCAGCCTTCTGTCCCCATTTTGCCCTCCCTAACACAACTAATGACAGCTTCTTGCAACAGTTGTATTGAACACTGAGCTCAGTTCTGCAAAATAGTGATCATTTCTGGGAGATGCTGTGTGAGACAGAGCACTCGGCGCTTCCCGGAAAGTGATTAGCCCTAATGAGATTGGGTTGTCCAACTCTCATGCCACTAATTAAATCACAACTTTTCTTTTTTTCCGTTACACAAAAGTTTGATTCATGAATTAAAATACCTAGTGAATCTGATTGTAACTCTGATCCTCTGTGTGTTCATAATTAAACAAGCAGCTCCTTTTATGAATTGAAACAAAACTCCTTCTGGGGCAGGGTGAGTTTTCACTCCTAATCATTTTCACTTACATCCATGTGACTACACTTTAATTGCTCATTAATACAGGCAGACTTAATGGGATGACACACAACCACCTTGTTCTTGCTGGACTTCCCTAATGATGGCATTTTTGAACTGTAAGGTCACCAGACATTTCTCAGACTCAATCAGCTTTTCCTGTCCTCCCATTCTCTGCCATGTTGTTATGCAGAATAAAACTACCTTGCTGTAATGTTATAATTAAGGACTGATTTTACTGTGATAGCTTAAGAAGAATTAGATGTGTACTTTCCATTGTTACTGATATGACTGTGTCTACTTTCCCCCTGTAAAGCCTGAAAAAA
This sequence comes from Sakesphorus luctuosus, assembly GCA_013396695.1. Classification (NCBI taxonomy): domain Eukaryota; kingdom Metazoa; phylum Chordata; class Aves; order Passeriformes; family Thamnophilidae; genus Sakesphorus; species Sakesphorus luctuosus. The sequence goes on along the minus strand of VWZD01005481.1, from coordinate 520,199 downwards.
TGATCAAATGCTTTATTACAACTGATCACTTAAAAATTATCACTCAGAAATCATCAAATATTGTCAACATCAGCAGATTTTCAGAAATAAAACCATATTTTCTTCAGTAGGTGTTTTTATATAAAAATTTTTAAACCGAGTCTTCAAATCTTAATATAAAAAGGGAGGTGAAGAGAAATTCAGAAAGAAAACAAGAAGTTGACATAATAGTCAGTTTGGATTTTGCATGTACACAGGATTTTTTTCAGAATCTATGCCACATTCGCTTGCATGGATACAAAGGAGATGTTATCAAGAAGTCAAACTAAGTTCTATCCCAGGCCTCATAAAAACAAGCATGTTTGACAGTTGTGGGAAAGAAGGGGGTTCAATCTGTATCTATTGTTCGGGCAGAAATATCCCATTTCAGATGTTAAATTACTTGTAATGATTCCATGTTAATTTGTTATTTGAGTCCCCTGCAGTCCCACTTTCCCCAGACAGAGCTGGATGATAGGAGGTGGTAAGGACATTGTCTAAGCTTTTTTGGCTTAGTGCACATCTCTGCTGAAACAAGTTCTGATTGCTTCAGAATTCAACAAGAGGACAATTTATTTTCTGATTTTTACTTTAATTTTTTTAAAAAACCAACACAGTGTTAAAATGCCAAAGACAAGTTTCTCTGAAACAAAACCAAACATAAAATAGCAGTATTTTAAATACAGCACATTTCAACAGGACTGAAATTATTCCCTCGTCTTATTTTCTTTAACCAAAGTGCTGACAAAATCAATACATTTTCTGAAGTGTTTCATTTTGACCAAATTTGCATGTACTGGTAGAATAATGGATCCCCTGAAGTGATTATGAGTGGCTGAGGCTGAATGCTTTGCTTCTTTTGGGTTAAGGCCCCTACAAGTCTACTAAGATTGACTTAGTCCTTCCTCAACATTCCAATAAAGACAGAAAGCCCAAAACAAACAGCACCCAAAATTGCTGTGACTCTCATCCAGAAAGGTGAGAGGTGTCCTGTAAGAACATGTTACATAGCCAGAAGTTGATGGGTACAGCCTACCCCAGGCAGTGTGCTTGGCATTCTCCAAAGCACTGGGAAAAGGACAGCAATGGAGGAAAAGGTGGAGTACAGAGGGTAAAAGTGACATCAGACTGGTGACCTGTCACCAGTGGGGCTCCACAGGGCTCCATCTTGGGCCCTGTGCTCTTCAACATCTTTGTAATGACTTGGATCCAGGACTGAAATGGATATTAAGTGTTTGCAGATGACACAAAACTGGGAGGAGCTGTTGACTCTGTCTTGGGTTGAGCTGGCAAAACGCCAACTGTCCGAGACAGAGTGAAAAGGGAAGAAGAGGGAGAGGGAAGAAAAACTCCAAACTAGGTTTATGCTCAAACTAACTACATGTATTTATACAGAAAAGAGAAAATTAAAAGAAAACTACAATATAACACACACACAAGTTATATGTAACAAGAAATAACCTCTCACTCCCCAATTAATACAAAGTGTATTACTCTAAATTCATAAGCACTCTAAAAGACAATCTCCAAGAAACAGAAAGAGTAACAACAAAATATTTCTACTTCCCTGAACTCAAACAAACTGCAAGCAGCAGCAACAGCAAGAGCAAGGCCCACTCCAACAAGGCAGCAGCTGCACCACGTTTGGCTCGCACCTTGGCCATGGCAGAACTGACTAAGCCACTCCCATACACTGGATTTTACCCCTTTTGAGATGATGTAGTATGGTATGGAATACAATATTATTGGCTAGAAGAAGTCAGCTGTTAGCTAGCTCAACCCAGCTCAAGGCAGCTGACAATTTCAGGCCCAAATATGAACTCCAAGGCCCAAATTTAGGCCCATTAGCCAAACCCATAACAACTCCCTTGAAGGCAGGGAGGCCCCGCAGAGAGACTTTAAGAAATTACAGGACTGGGCAATCAGCAACCATGGAGTTCAACACGGATTCTGCACCTGGGATGAGGCAACCCTGGGTGTACAAACAGATTGGGGAATTAGATACTGGAAAGCAATGGTAAGGAAAGGGTCCTGGGGGTCCTGGTCAATGGCAAGTTGAACATGAGTCAGTCGTGCCCTGGTAGCCAGGAGGGCCAACCCTGTCCTGGGGGGCATCAGACAAAGCATTGCCAGCTGGTCAAGGGAGGGGATTGTCCCACTCTGCTCTGCACTGGGGTGACTTCACCTTGAGTATTGTGGCAGTTTTGGGGCACTGCAATATAAGAAAGATATTAAGCAAAAGAGGGCAATGAAGGTGGTGAACAGCCTTGATGGGAAGTGGTACGAGGAGTGGCTGAGAGCACTTGGTCTGTTCAGCCTGGAGGAGACTGAGGGGAGACCTCATTGCAGGTACAACTTCCTTGTGAGGGGAAAAGGAGGAGCAGGTACTGATCTCTTCTCCATGGTGATCAGTGACAGGACCCAAGGGAATGGCCTGAAGTTGTGTCAGGGAGGTTTAGGCTGGATATTAGAAAAAGGTCCACAGAGACAGAGTATTCTTAGTGAGAAATCTTCCCCCAGAGGGGGGTTGGGAACTGAACAGGCTTCCCAGGGAAGTGGTCACAGTTCCAAGCCTGACAGACCTTAAGAAGGTTTTGGATGATACTCTCAGGCAGACGGTGTGACTCCTGGGGACAGTCCTGTGCAGGGCTAAGGATTGGACTTGATGATCCTTGTGGGTCCCTTCCAACTCAGCATATTCCATGATATTCTGTGATTCTGTGAATCATACATGGAAAAGTCAAACATTTTCTGCAGGATATACCAACTCCCTGCTCCTGTTTGTGTTAACATGGACAAGCTGATCTCAGTCTGGGCAAGAGGGAAGAGCAAATTTCTGCACTGTGTTGGAGTGGAAGGGTGGTCCTGTTTGGGGAAGTTGAATTTGTCTGTGAGGTTTTGTGCTACAAGAGGAAGAAAGGAAGGGATGGAGTGAGAAACAAGTTCAGCAACAAGAGACAAGTCTAAGACAGATTGGAGAACACATGTGTGTATATTCTTGATGAAGTCACTGGTCCTCGGGCTTTGTCTCGCTCAAAGACATGTCCATTTTCTTCTCCCTCCCATTTCCCTGGTCACAGATATTCTTGATTTTAGGCAGCAAAAGTGCCAACTTGGACCACTTGTCAATCTCTTCTATGGACCCTATGGCGTAATTCATCACTATTTAATTAACATCTGAGCAGAGAGGCTGGCTCCATTCTACCTTTAAAATGCTGCACTGGAACAAAAGGTGCCAAATCGTGCCTGAACTCTTCCCCAAATGAAGAGGAGACAAGAGGAAATGAAAAGTTGCCATCTCTTGAGATGCATCCATTTCCACACAAAACCCTGGTACAATATTCCAGGAAAACAGAACAGGCCACAGAGTGCTGTCTTTCCTTAAAACAGAGACAGATTCATAGCAGGTGACTCCTGTTTTCGCACTAGTTCACAAATATTTTGTTTAGCTACACAGATTCCCTGGAAGTGGTATTGTGTTGGCAGGTCAGAGGACCTGCTGTTGGGTTATATCACTGTTGAGAGAGTCCTGCTGCTAAGGAGCTTTGAGTTGTACCCCATACTGAGAATAGTCTAAATAATCTGTGACTCAAAGGCTCTCTCATCAGGGATCACTGTGAACACAGGCAATTTCAGCTGACCCAACGAGCTAAACACAAACATGTCAAGATCTCAATAGCACCAGAACATTTGTTTTCAATATCCTGCGTGTGAAATCAGGGCCAATGGGCAACATTTATTTGGTAATTATTTTGTTTGCCAGATGTTTCTTGCTCTAATTTTACTGCAGAGCACATACAAGTATGTGCTGGAATTAAAATGATGATAGGAAAGAACACAGTAGCCAACTCCTGGTTTATTGCAGCAGCACAAACTGAAATGGTTGTGAAGACGAAAGCCGTTACTCCAGATTTGCATGGGTGTGAGATATGAACCCACTCCATTCTCTCAAGGGAACATCTCTTGTAAACAAATAAATTAACCTAGGAGAACTTTAAAATTAATGTTTGAGTGTGGTAGGACAAGAATGACCATGGACTGTAAAGCTCTCCTTTCCTTCAGGCTAGAAATTGTGTCTTCCAGGGGGAAAAAGCAAAGTGCACCTGGCTACAAACTGCTCCAGGTGTTGAGCCTGACCATGATCTTTCTGAAGCTGCCACGAGCCTAGAGGGAACCACAGCCTGCAGCAGACACTCCAAACAAAAATCACAAATCAATAAAACTCCCGGTGAGATGAGACATGGACCTGCTCTACTTGGGACCTTGGCAAATTTCCTAACCCAAGCCTCCTAAATCCCTCCCCAGCTATACCTATAAAGCACTGTAAGAATGTGTTCTTTGGTTTAAACCATTATTTCAACAGGTAAGTCATCTTTCTTGTCATTTCTTTTGGGGCACGAGTAATTGTCAAGTGTGCAACATGGACATGTTAACTGTGGAAGCTGAGCAATGCTGGGACCAGAGAAAACTTTCTGACTTAAATGAGATGCACTTGCTGAGTTCTGTGTCCACATCAAAGGTACTCTGCAAAGAAATAGAGCTGAGACACTGTTACATTTGTATCAAATGTCATTTTTTACATACTTGCTGTTGTAATGTATTCAGTATAGAAGCTGGACCAGGAACATGGTGACACAGCTCAAAATGAGAGTGTGTCTTTCTCCCAGATTGTCAATAGATTCAGAGCAGGAACAGTGCCAGGTTAAAGCAGAGCAAATATTTGCAGTGCAATATTTTATTTACCAGAAAATTCCTCAAGTTTCTTAAGGATAATTTTGGATGATAAAGAAGTTTTTTAACTGGGAAGTTTTATTTGAGTGCTTCTAGAAGCACTACTGAGTGCAAGTTCAGGAAGACAGATTGAGGTTATTTTTAGAATGCTAATACCTAGATACAAACAGAGCATTTATTTTTCAATATATTTTTGTAAGACTTTGTAAGCTATTAGTTAGTTGCTTGTGGGGGAAATTGTATATGGAAGGATTTGTCAATGATAGAGATGTCCTCAACTCAAAATCTCAGATCCTGGAGCTTTGCATACAGCTTTCATTTTTTCCATCTCATTGGTCATATCTGTGGGATCACAATTCCCCAAATTCTGGAGGGAGTTTGGGTCTGAATTTGAAATTAAAGTAAGATTCATCCATCGAATATACACTTCTATTTACTAAAGGAAGCCAAGCTCAAACCACATTATTTTGAACTTTGGCCATATATTTTATAAGATATAACAAGAAATGCAAGAAGGCATGCCAGCTGAAGAAAATACCTCTCTTTCCTCCTTTCAAAGAGGTTTTCTTTGCTTTTCTAAGGTTTGCCCTCTTCACTGCTCAAAGAATCAGTATTCAGTTGATAAACAGGCGACCTCTTCCAGATAGAGTCCATCTTGGCTACACTCACACTATTAAAAAATGTAAATACAATTTGTAATGGGATCCAAAAATTTCTAGGAATGCTTAAACCTTACAGGAGTGTCAGATTCTTCAGACTGAACAGAGTCTGTCCAGAAGGCTTCCTAGGGGAGATACATGTTCACCTCACCAGAGGAAACCCAAACTAGAATTCAGGAGGGTTTATTAGCAAATCCCACACACTGAGCGATCCCTATAAATACCTGAGGATTTAATTTATAGGTTAGCCCAGTGTACAAAAAGAGGAATGCACTGATTTTTCCACAGATGGCTGTATGAAAAAATATTTCTCCATAAGTTATTACTTTGAGATACTATCATTTACTCCTGGATTCTACAAATGAGCTCACAGGCACAAACAGTCAATCAAGTACCTTAGCTTGAGGGCCTCGCTCTGGATTTCAGCAGAACTTTAGGCCAACAAGCATAAATGCTTCACTAATGTTTAGGATGTGATTCCTTGATGTGGCCATGCTATTTCATGCTCATAATTTCTAGACATCTTTACAAAAACAGACACATAGTAAGCATGGTGGCTGCAGAGGATCCTACATAACCCCTTAAAAACCCCTAACATGAAAACTCTATCAGAACAAACTCCTTTCTGTTCATTCCTGATATTATTTCACAGTGAGCTGGTCAAATATTTAAATAATCCATGTACAGCCTTTTTTTGTTTTTATTTCAAACAGTTCAGCACAAAAGATGGCACTTGGTTCTGGGGCTCCCTGAAGCTTATACTCACGTCTGGGTGCTCATCTGAGCTCCTGCCTTTATTGTTGCCAGTCACAGGGACTGAAACAAGGCAGGTCTCTGATAAGTCCTATGGAAAGCAGTGGGTGGCTGAGGAGCACATTGGTTATCCACAGCTTGCTGCATAAATGCAATATATATTATTATTAGGTCTGTAAAAACAGTAAATCTAAAATATCTAAATTATTAAATATGATTGCTATATTTATATTAAAATAGATGATATTGAAAACAGTGCAAGAGGGAAGGAATCTCTTTACCACACTGCAGTTACTGCAGCAGGTTGATCTTTCCGGAAAAAAAGGAGGAATTGCATCTTTCCTGAGAGCAAGACGCCCCTGTCCAGGGGCTGCCCCAGACAGCTCTGTTGCATCGGACAGGAGAGGAAGGAAATAGGTTTGCAGCACCTGAGCCAAAGGGAAGGTCTTAGTAGAGTCACAAACTAGACACTTGCAAAAAATTGAGAGATTCTGGTCCCCAGAATTTCTGAGTAAGTTCTTCCTCAGTTTTCACTGCTGAGACTTGTTTCAGGGATCTGTGTCCCTGGCTCCCAGGTGAAGCAATATGGCCAAACAGCTGAGCAGAACTGCACCCTGAAAATAATCCACTTGTAGAAAATGTCCTGGAATATTGGAAAGGACTGGCTGTGTGATAGTCTTGGTAAGATTTCATAGTTGTACTCCAAACCAGCTGAAAATCCTTCAGTCAAGTTCTGACAGCCAACCTCAGCCCTTTGATATGAGCCACTGGGTGAAAAAAATTTGCCCTAAATATTCCCTATTTAGTGAACATTTCAAAGTAAGCACTTTGCTGGAGCTGTCCCATAAGCCAAGATTTTTTACAAAAGCAGTGATATTATGATCACCCCCTGTGCTAAAGTCTCCTGCAGCTGCCACAGTGAGCAGTGGGGAGAGTGGTTCCTCACGGGAAACCTGGGCACACTCTGGTATTTACTGACTTTCATGCTTCTGATAGGCATTGCTATGACTGCATTAATGTCATTTTTGTCATTTAATACTGTTGCCAACCCACATAATTGTTAAGGGACTACACAGTGCAATTTAGCATAATTAAGACCATTATACAGTTAAGCTCCATGAGCAGTCAGTAGCCAAGGACTTTGCCCAGTGTAAAGAAATCTAAAGGCCTCATATAGTGCTCTTGGGCACCCCTGGGGTCTTGGTTGCTGATGAGCATAAAGATGTCCATGGTGCACTGTCAGGGCATAGCAGATCCTCTGCCTTTTTCCCAGGGGGATGCTGCTGTCTAAGGGAGAGGAGGGTCAGAGTTTATTTCCATCACCCCATAGATAACCACACAGGAACTTGACCTCCAAGGTTGTTATTTAAGCCAGGCTCAAGATGTCACCAAGGGAAGATACTTAACACATTTCCTCTGCATTTTGCATCCAGCTGAAACATATTTAGCTAACTTTTGAGGTACCTTGCATGTAAAACCTTGAACCACAATTGTAACCTCTCCAGTTTCCCTTATTCACACAGTATTTGGTTTGGATGACATATTTTTGTAATATTTATTTTCTGGCCCATTTTGAGACTCTCATGTTAATGCCACAAGAACTTCAGTCTCCTGTATAATGTTTCAGACATGGAGGGAAAAAATGAAGAAATAAAGAAAAAGAAAAACCAGCCGTCTGCATCCACTTAAACAACGTTACAATAAAGCTCAGTAAAGATCTGATCAGCAGTTTTTTTAGTCTGCTCTGACTTAGTATGAAATAAATTAGTGGAAAACCTAAAGTCTGAAAGGAAATTTTTTGCCACTGTTTAAAACAGGACATGAAACCTTTAACATAATATTTACACACATTATGTTAAATACTTTATGCAAAGGCAAAATTTAGCACTTTTGGCTTCAGACAGACTGGGAAGGACACTTGTTTACACTTAATAAATCTCATTTTGAGAAGAAAAATGTTTGGTGTTTTTTTTCCTCTTATATATACACTAGCATTGACAGAAAAATCTTATTTCAAAATATGTAAACATATTCATTAAAAAACTCCTGAACACTTAAATAAGCAGACACAATTTGTATTCTGCTTGATAGTGTTTTCATTTTGGCCTTCACAGTTGCTATGATTTACTATCTCTGGTGGTCCACAAAGCTTTTGAGATTCTTAAAGCATCCCAGCTTTAAGTGAGCTCTCTCTATATCCCAGTGTAGCTTTGTTTGCAGTCATTTCTAGTGGACTTGGTCATGAATTTTCTGGCAAAATATTTTACTATTTGGGAGGGAAGGTGTCTGCCAAGAAATATCAAATTGTGAGACGTGACATTTTCACCAGAAAGCACTGGCCAGTTTCCCTAGGGAAGTTTCAGGGTCCAGGACTGAGCTGCTATTCAAAACAAGGAGATGGACTTTTTCTGGGGAACAGTCCACAGTCTCCAGCCCAACTCTTTCAGAACGATTTGGAAAACAAAATGTGTCTGACCTAGAACAAGGACACGGCATTGTAAAGCCAGAGCCTTAAACTCTGGGCTTTCTGCTGGGAGGGTGTGTAAGGCTGGTACAATTTCAGGTCCACGGAGCATGAGAACATTTTGAAAAACCAAGAGAGCTTTCATTAAATAGGAAAACAGTTTTCCACTGAGCTGCAAATAAAATTATGCCCAATCCCTTGAACACACATACTGTTTATTAAGGAAGTTACTAAGATGTGCCATAGCTCCCAGGCAGAGGTGAGAAAGAAGTCTTAACTCACCATCTACTTCTTTCATCTGAGATATATCATCTAGCCAGACAACTCAGATCATTAGCACATCAAAGATCTTAAAACCTCCCTGATGAAAAAAAAAATAAAAACTCCTTTAAGACCCTGGTATTTCAAAGATCAGTCGTGTATTTGCAGATTTTGAGATCCTATGGAAAGTTTGCCGTCACCTTCTCAGACATCTGCAGAGCACAGCCCAGAGGCTGCCCGGTAATTCCTAAATTATTTCCAATAAATTGTGGTTGACGCAGGGCATCTTTCTCGGAAAGATATTTAGTCTGATTTAAAGTCTATAAGCAATGGAGAATCCACCACATTCTTTGGCAAGCTGCTAGTTACAAATGGAGCAAAATCTCACCAACAGGAATGGGAGTTTTGCCTGAACTCATATTTAATCTGCACATTAAATATTCAGAAAAGGTCAAATTATTAAATATTAGCAACAGAAGTAATAATTTACTCCTTCTAGAACCCTAAGTCTGTGATGATAAGTCAGGTTAAAAATTGGGTAAAGTATTGCTAGTTTTAGAAGAATTTTTTGATGTCTGAGTAGGGTGCACAAATATCCCTATAAGGAGCATGAGCATGTTCATCCAAGGCACATTCTTTTATTGTTTTTGAAGCCTAAAATCTTAGCACTCAGAGATAGCATCTATCAAAAATACAAGAGCAAACCAAGGCAGAAAAAGTCTGTTCCTTTAACTTTACTCCCAGTACAGGTCTTCTCTTGATGCCAGCAAGAGTCCTAGAAAAAACATGAGCCACACTGATTCCATCAGTCAGAAATTGCTTGTATGGCAGGACTTCCAAAAGAAAACTGATTTTATCTTGCCATGGCCCCAGTTTTGGCCAATTGCTTTGCTATCCTGACAGGTGTAAGTCCTCAGTTAGCCCTATGAAAAGCAGACAGCCATAATGTAAATAGTTTCTGTTTACTCTGAAGTCAGAAAATTCATTCCAAGAGAACAATAAATGTGCAATCACATGTATTATTTACTTTCTTTAGGAACATTGTTATTCTCAAAACAGGTTGGCTGCTTCTCACTTCTTTTGGTCAGTTCCTTTTGCAAATGCATCTCATCAGTTTCAGCTAATTCATCAATGTGGTTTGACAATAATCACTGACTTTCTTTCTAAAGATAATCTGTGTTTAAAAGCTCTGTTATATAATATGAAATAAGCCAAGAATATCTTGCAACATTTGGAAAGGTAGGGCAGTAATGTTCTGCCAGATTCCTCTCAGCATTTAAACATCATTCTTTACATGCCAAAAGTTCCTTCAATTACTAATGACTTGTGAGTTTTAAGACTTATAATTTATATCTGAAAACAATTAGGGAAGGCAGTTTAGAAAAACTTATCTATGTTTTGGGAGATGTTACTGCAAAAAATGTCACTGATAGAGAAAGAAATAAAGGAACTGAAAGTCAAAAATGTGTCCTGGCCCCTTGGGGAAAAGTAAGTGTTAGTTCAGAGCCAGTGTCCTTCAGAGATAATTCTGGAGAAGAAAGAAAGGTTTTTCAGAGGGGATAAGTGAGTGAATCCTTGTGGGCTTGAAGAAGCAAAAGAGAATAGTAAAGGCAAAGAAAGGATTTACAGTTTGGTGGAAAAGAGTATCTTAGAAAAAGGAAAGATATGAAGTTGAATGTCTGGACCAAAAATAAATGGAGGGATATCTGTAACACTCACAAGAGAGATGAGAGGGGTGAGAGAAGAAGTTTAGAGCCTCAAGCAGGGCATTAAGGGTGGAACCAGAGCTATCACTGAGCTGGAGGAAAAACACTATCCTCCATAATTAAACAGCTGAGCAAAAAATTGCCTGTTCAGACCAATAAGAGAACAAGGATCAATATGAGAGATTCATCAAGAGAAGGATCTGCCAGGTCAAAGCAGAAAAAATGCATTGTAGTGACAAAGAGCCTGTCTGGGGCCAGTGGGCAGGGACAGGCAGTGGTTGTTGTTTCAGCCACAGGTTATGCTGACCCCAGGGATGTGGCACAGAGGGGTCACGCTGGTGCCAATGACAGTGGAATTGCAGCTGGGATTTGGCTGTGGCAGCAGAGACATCCCATTGACCCGATGGGAAGTGACACCACAGCTTTTCTGCAGAATATCTGGATGACAAGGGTCAGCATTCACCTATCCAAACCCTCAGGTCAGCAAAGCCACAGAAACATTATTAGAATTCTTTTTTCCACTAGAAAATAAGTAACATATTAGTTCTTTTTATTCTTGTTGGCATATGAGCAAACACTACTAAGGGAGCATGCTTGGTTTCCCTACCTCACAAACAGACTCAAAATTTTGCTGCAGGAAAGGTGTTACTTCAAACTTCTAAACTTCTCCAGTTGTGCATTTAATGACATTGGGTTTCGCCTGTTGCCCAGATAATTTAACCCATTCCTCTTTGATCGCTACATCATTATCCTACATACACTGAAAAGAACAAAATTTTCCAGTATGGGGGGAGCAGGAGTCAGTGGGGAAGGACATGCAAGGGCCAGTCCTCCTGATCTGATTTCCTCAAATATTCCTTCCAGATGAAGCAACATTGGAGACCTGATTTCTCACAAGCTCAATGAGGAAAGATTTGAAGGCTCTGAAAGAAGCAACTTCTGAGGCCTGCAGTGTTTCCTCCAGTTTAAATAAAATGAAGGAAAAAAAGGCACTTTATCTGTTTGTAACCTACAAATTGTGCCTTTCACCATTCTGATTCATTTGGTTTTGCAATTTAGATTAATTACAGTGCAAGACCCAAATACACTTCATAGACACTATTATCTGTAGTTTTATGACTACTGAATAATTTATTGCTGATATTTCAGTAGTCCCAAGAGGGAAAAATCAGGCATATTAAGCCTAAGGCACTATCAGCCACCCAATAGGTCTGTATGAAGGCTTGTAATGGAGCCCAAATCTCTCTCACTACTCATCTGGAAGATTCAGTGTCTCAAAGAATACTATCCTTGGTATATGGATATTTCCAAACCTCTCTGAAGCTGGTGGGTTTGGTGGCAGCCTTTTATTCAAGATAAATTGGAGAACAAAAAAAATTCCTGTTTTATTGTTTAATGAGAGAAATTGCTGCTCATATAACTAATCTACATGACACATAGACCTGTCTTTGGTGGTTTGGCTGGGAACTGAATGCACACTGAAAACACTGCTCACAGCATGGCAGACCTGTATGTGTCTGCACAAGCGACAGAAACAACCAGTTGCAGGCAGAAAACACCACAAAGAACATCTAAAATAAAACCACCAAAAAGTGGTAGAATTACTTGAGAAGAAACATGGCATTATGAGCAAAGACACTGACTCCTAGTCCACTGCTGTAGGTCTCTGTGATCATTCTCCGTAAGCAGATATGGTGGCATTGAAGAGATACAAGTCACCAAATTCTCCTTCCAGTGAAAACAATCTTGCACACCAAAAATATTGGCTATGAGGCTGGCAAATATCACCAGGGTAATCAAGTTTCCCAGAAGAGAAAGGATGAGCTGATATCTGCAATCAAACTGGAACAAACAATGGAGGTACTCACAAAGCTCAACAATGGCCAGAAAATAATTAAAACAAGATCTAAACAATTGTTGGAGCCTGATCTGAGTCTAAATGCTGTAGCTTCCCAGAAAAGACAGAAATATGACCAAGGCTTTGAGGGCAGAACGAAGTGTGTCCAAGCAGATTGAAAAACCCTACTAACATAAATATGATTTTGATCAGTACAGGAAAAAGAACTTCAGAAAACTGCACTAATGCAAACTAACGATTCATGTATCCTTTCTTTGACAACAGACAATATTAGAAGTTTAAGCAGAAGTGTGAAAAAAAACCCACAACCCTGTAAGATGTTTCTTCTACCTTTCCTGTGCTGTCTTAGATTCTGGCACTCAGAAGTTAAGGGACTTTCAAGTTGCACTTACTAATGGGTTGACATAATGCAGAGCAATGAGGTACAATGGATCACAAAGCTTCTCATAAAAAATGGGACACCTTCTTGAAATGGAATTTATTAATGCATTTCAGATGATCCATGGGCTCCAAGAGCTGAAAAGAAACAACAAAAATGTGAAAACAGCTTTCTAAATGAATAAAATGTGGACACAGATCACTGAAAGGACTTTCATAGAGAGCACTGGTAGGTCTATTCCAGCTTCTGTTTGGGAAGATCAGATGGGATGGAAGGCATTTGTCAGTGCAGGGTCAGGCTCTTCTGGAGGCATACACACCTCAGCCAAACTCACATCCCAGAAGACTGGTTGGGGGTTTTATGTGCTAGTCTGAACTGAATCACCCTGAGCATTCCACTCCCACAGCCCCACACAGTGACTGTGCCCACACCTGTAAGTTCATCTGAACCTGTCTGAGATATGAGCCAGACAGGTAACAGGTTACAGCTGGATGGGAAGCATGAGAGGAGACCTTAAGTAAGTGGAAGAAATTCTGAGAAGTCTTGTGAAATCTCAGCTGACTCGGGCTTGGATTCAGACAAAGACTTGCAAGGGATCCCTAACACAGGGATGCTTGCCTGAACTCAACCTTGCTTCTTAAATCAGGGAAAAATGACACAACATACTTCAGGACATGAGAGGAGTTGCTGTGGTGCTCCAGCTTTCTCGTCAACAGTCCCTTAGCAGGAGGAGGGCCCAATGGAGGAAGGAGCCTGGAAGATGGTATCTGTGATCCCTGATGGACAGCTTGTTCCCTGGCATGTCTAAAGTGAAGGGATTCTGACTTGGCTCATGGCTCCTCTGAGCTAACAGGAAAACAATGAAACTCAGCTCTTTTATCTTTTAATTTTTTTAAAGTGAGAGAAAGCAGGGGAGAAGAGAAAAACTGGCAAGCACCAGAAAATGGACCAGATAGAAGTTATTGTTTTGAAATGTCTTTGTTTCATGGCCAAGACCATCATATATCTCTGGCTGGCCAGACACAGCATCATGTGTCTTCTGTAGAAGCTTCTCTTCCACCCAGGGAGCTGGACAGAGGAAAGTAAACTTTCAGGAAGGAGCTGGCTTGAGCAGGCAGCAGAAGTCACCTCAGCCTGATGCACAGACACTCTACCCTAGGGAATGGTACAGGATTCCTGCTCATGTTTAGGATGGGGGACACCCTGTCTGTATTTTGTTGGTCTTAAAAATGAAAAAAATCTCAAATAAGGGTAGAATACACCAGTACAAACCTGCAGTAATGTAAAGTGACAACTTTTAACCCTGGGGAAAGAATCTGTCCCATCTGGGAGGTTCATGGGGCAGGTTTAAATGCCGAGGCCTGCTGGTGTCAAGTTTTATTTTAAACCCACATAACACCACTGAGCATTCTAAAGTCCTTGAGCAGAACTTCTATTTTCACTGCTGCTTTCTGATGGCCAGACAAGTGGGCTGTCAATAGGAAATTGAGAGCAAAGAAACACGAGTTAGATATTTGCTATGAAACCCAGTAGGAAGGAGAAATCTCCTTTTACAGAAAGAAAATGAACGCTCTCTGTAAGGTTATATTCTACAAATGTTTTTTTTTTAACATAAAATTTTCTGTGGAGTTTTTTGCTTGCACAGGGTTTTGGTTTTACATATTTTTTCACAGAGAAAATGTGATACAGATTTTGGCACTGCCAGGTAAAGTAACAAGCTGTCCTTGGAAAAATTATTTCCCTGCAAAAAGTTCTGGTCCCATGCCTTCCTGTTCATATGTGAACACTGCCCTCACACTGCAAGCACTTGCATGTGTGCTCCAGGAAAGAAACAGGCAAACACAGCTGCACTAATATTAGAGATGCCCCCTAAGCCCTTTAAACTTGGAATTCTAAGTGTTTTGTCTCATTTATTAGATTCTAGGTATCTAGAAATTCCACACTTGCCCCTGCACCAGCAATCTATGGTGTAATAGTAAAGTTCAATAGCAGTTCATCTGGTTACATGCATTAAATCTCCCAAAATAGACTGAGAACAGCATATTCCACTCCTTCAAATAGAAAAAGAAAAACACTCAAAGAAGACAGTAAAATACATCTCAACACTTTCCAAAGTGCTGAGTAAACTCAGGTCCTTCATAGCTTCTTAGATGTGGTTCCTGAAAAGAAACACAGAATTGTGGATTTTGAACAAGCCTTCTACATGGCAAAACTGAGGAAAATGCTCATTTCTGCTGAAGAAGATATTTTCAGTTTATAAAAGGTTTATTGCACATTCAAACAGTGGACTTTTAGAAGAGGTATTTTGCTTGGTGTGGGAAGAGTTATGTGAAAGAACAGGCTAAATAAAGTTTGGAAGATGGTTCTGCATGCCATGGGGTCACCCAAAAACTGTCACAGGACTATTTCAGGTTTCTACTACAAGAGCCAAGGAATATCATTTCAGATACTGAAACAGTTGTACTAGAAAGAAATTATCTCCAGGAACCAAACAGAGCAGATTTTGGAGAAACGACGGAGACCCATCAGAGATACACAAAAATACCCATTCCACACGCTGAAAAGGGCAAGAAGGTTTGAAAGAGATTTGATCAGATCAGTGGGAGCAAGAATTACCTTGGGGATGGGAGTAAAGCTCATTATAGGTATTTATATCTTTAAAAAAAATCTTCCCTAAATTACAACAGAAATATGCTGTGATGTGGACATGAGCAGGCAGAGTCAGTAACACTCTGGCCTCCAAAAGCTGCAGAGAGCACGAAAAAGGGCAGTAAGGAAGGAAGACCTTGCGGCACACCTGGACAGATATTAAGGGCACGTTTTGTGAGGGAGACTGGACTGGCAAGGACTTGGAACTGCAAGCAATAAACTTCAGTTCTGTTACTGCTGTGTCCAAAATAATGCTTTCTTATCAAAGAAATATTAAGTTGTCATCTATTTTTCCTAAGGTGAATAACCTCCACAGCCTCCAACTGGGCTAGCTGTGTAGACCAGAATGCAGCAATGGTTATTGGAATTACACTCTTACCTGAAGGCTGTCAGTACATACAGATAGTAAGGAAAAATTAATCTTGGTGCTCAAAATAGTCTACAGTATTAATAGTCATAGAAGATTTGCAGCAGAAGTTCCAGAGCAGCTGAGCCCATACGTAGAGAGGGAAGCAAACCCAGAATCCAGCTCTGAGCCCACTGCTGGGCTTGGTTCTGCCTCTCCAAATCATCTCAAGAGCATCCTTCCCCCCATCCACCCCACAGACACCGTGTGGCTCACTGCTTAAAGCAGACACACTATTTGCAAAAGCTTTTGCATTTCACACTTTAGACAGAGTGCAAAAAGATCATTGCAGAGAAACTCATAAACAAATGTGCGTTTGGAATGCTGAGCTCTGTATTCACTCACATTTCAGTCTTTGTCTCATTAGAGACTCACTCTCAACTGCTCCTTTTCAAACTGATGAAATCAAGCCTTTGTGATGGGAAGAATTTGCAATGAAACACAGTCTGGGCCCATGGACCACATCTCAAAGCTGAAGACAACTTGATGGATGGTGCACTGACCACACAGACAGGTTCAAAAGAAAGCAGTTCAGAGTTACAGAGAATTTTGGAAGTATTTTTGATCAATGGCATTTGGAAGTCTCAGGAACATTAATTTCATATCCAGTTTGCCAAAATGTCTACCTTAAATAAAATTTATGAGCATACATGTCAAGATATATTTAAAATCCTTTGAGACTTCCAAGTACATGAATAACACACGTATCATTACTACTTTTTTTTAACATAGTATCACATAAATCAAGTGAGAGCGCCAGGCTTTCTCAACTAAGGAAAACCACTGCACTTAAAATAACAAAGGTAGTACTTGTTTATTAATGTACAATGTCCAAAATTCCTACTAAAATCTGTCAAGAACAGTTTAACACAGCATATTCTCAGGAACTGAAATGAATACATACTTACTCAGAGGTTAAATCCACCACTTTGTTGTATCTGTATTTTTCATTTGCAAGCTAAAGGCTAGGAAGTCCCTGGTTACTCTTTTGAAAAAGCGCAAAAGTACCACGTTGAAAAATGGAAACGGCATCTGAACAGGACCCACAGTCTTTGCACTCAGTCATTTATCAACTGTCTTGTGTCAGGGTACCAAGAGGTGTTTATCCAGTAGGCATTTAAGGATGATAATTTATCAAAAGCATTTCCCCACGCTCTCTGAGATGCTGTCTGTGAATCAGGAGATTTTGAAATTCCCTATTAGGCAGTTCATGCTGCCTGATGGGGTCTGTTCTCAGCAGTTGCAAATGTATTTCACTCACCGCATGGTGTATAATGGTAGCTGAGGAAACAGCGACGAAAACAGTCGGCATTGCCATTTTCATGATTCCAGCCAGTGGCAGGTACAAAGGCTTGGGATGAGCAGGTCTGTTGTTATTCAGCTGTTCTGAGTGCACATTAAAGCATGCTGAGAGTCTAGAATGGGCACAATTAGATTAAGTTAGCACTGAGTTTTATATAATTTCATTTTTTTCATAATCAGCTTATAAATCTACCAGGAGTAATTTTGTACTGATTGACTCTCAGAGAGCAAAAGGAATCTTGACTCTCGTTCCTTAGATAACCATCAAAACAACACAATCATAACCCCAGAGTCTGCAAGAAGATAAAAGAGCTTGTTATTTCTTTGGCTGATGATGATATCTGGAATGATAAGGACCAGTAGACCAGTGTGTCCCTCTACAAAATCCTAACCTCATTCCAAATGGTTTCCTTGAGGCTAAACAATTGCAGTTGGATCCTGGGGCAATTCTTCATAACAATAATTGTATTTACTTTTTCTGTCAGGGACACTCATTCAACTTTTCTGGAAGATCCCCTTACTACCTTTGGCAACATGCAAGGATCAGTTTTGTTGAAGAAAACTGTTCTTATGCACTTTCACTCCAGTTATTTCTCTCATAAAGGGCAATTTTCTACTTTTTACAGAGTAGTGAAAAAAAACCCAACTGTGCATTTTTTGTTCTTATTATCCACAATACACAATTTAGAGAGTGGCTTTCAGAAAAACAAACAAACAAACAAAAATTAAACTCTTCCTAAATCTTCGGCACAACCACATCCACATCTAACCCTCTTGTAACTCTGGACCCTTCCTCTCTTTACTGCTTCCCATGGGTTCCCTTATCTTCTCTTCCAAGTGCAAAGCTCTGACATTTCATACTCTCCCTCATACTCTCTGTTTGGATTTCCACCTCTGAAACACACATATTTCACCTTCTTCCTCTTCTTCATACCCTTGTGCATCTCATGTTACTCAGTTCTCCTACTCTCCTCATTTTCCACATCGCTCAGTAGCTCAAATCCTTAATTAAGCATGAAAATCTCGTTCCAGGCATTGCACAATTGTGGTGGATTAATTCAAAAAGACCAAGGACAGTCCAGGATGTCTGTCAGTAGAACAGACAGAGATGTGAGCAAAGTAGAAGCTCAGCAACCTCTCTGCTTCCTGCATATATAAAAACCTGTCTTGAGCATGTAGAAGAGATGCATTGCAGATATTCAGGCAAGGAGAAATATTAGTTATAATCACATCCCACCCATAAAGGCCATAAAGGGCCTTTATACAAAGTACAATCTGAATAATGTTATCTTTGCTGAATTACTTCTGCACAGCTTTAGGCTGAGTCTTCCTTTAGCACTTCTTGCCATATTTAGTATCACAGTGAGTTTTGAAAACTCATATTCAAGTGGGGCTCCTGCGATCTGTGACATCTCAGAACAAGTGATCAAGCAAGATAAAACACCATGGGAAAGATCATTCCATCCCCAAAACTGTTACCCCATCAGGTGAGGTACACTCAGTGGCATATTTAATTTTGACTTAAACTTTACATGAAGTCACAGAACAGACCAAACTTTGAAGGACTGCAAAGGCAAAAGGGACAGTTCTACATGTGCTATATTTTGCACGTCAAACAATGTTAAGACTGAAGGTTTATTGTCAGAGCTTTACTCAAGAGGATAGAAAGAGAAAGGAAAATTGGATATAGAAGGAGATTACACAATTCTTTTGAGTTTGCAAAAGCGATTTGATTTGGCAAGTCTGAACAGCAGAGATGTTGCTCTCTGAACTGGGGGTTAGTTTGAACTAATAGAAAATTTCAATTTTGAAAGAACAGAAATATGTTAATACATTGTAACTCTGTAAAGACATTTCACAAGTGGGAACTGGCAACAAGCAAAGTGATTCCCCACTATAGGTTAGTTGGGGAAGTCTAGAATGATATAAAATTATATACCTCTGAGAAACCTAATTTCATCTGAAAAGAAAAAGCAATTAATTCCACCTATAACATCTATATCTCCAAACCATTCTATGATTCTATAATGTTTCTTGTCCTATTAAGGTGTAATCAGAAACCATTTGTGGGGGTTTTATTTATAAACACTGCATGGAAAATCATAGTGGCAACTGCAAAGAGACAGAGAGTTTTAGCTCTCACTGAGTAGATCATTCTAAAGAAAGTTTTCTACTTCCCTGAAAGATTTAAGGGCTGTTGGGAAAAAGGAAATGGGAAGAAAGGTGCCAGTAAGAATTTTCCAGTTAAGTTTTCCTCCAGGTCATCTTCTAAGGGTCACAGGCACTGAGGTCCCTGCAAAGGAGAGTTCTGCTTGGAGCTGATCACTGTGAAACACTCCAGAGGTGCACTGGCAGCTCCTGTCTTGTCTCACTGGCCTTATAGGCATGTCATAGAAGGCACTCAAGACTTTTCAGGCTGTGTAGAGGGACACGCATTGGCCCACAAACATAAATATTGCAGTTGCTTTTTGGCTGGTCTTTGCCACAACAGCTTTGAGCAGAAGCAAGAAGCAAGAGCATTCACACTTTGAGCAGAAGCGAGAAGATTTGGGATAAACCAGGATAACTTGTGAGAAAAACAGAGTGATGGATTTCTCTCATCTCTGTAGAAAGACAGTAAAGCAATTAAGGTGATTATCATCGCTGGCCTTATGTCCTCTTTACAAGCAGAAGGAGGTGGAATAAGATTTGCAGGCACAGTGTGGTGGAGAAGGAACATTAGAGGTGGCAGAGTGCTGTGTGGGTGTCCTTGCAATAGCAGATGCCTCTCACACAGACTCAGGACCAGCGCAGTAAGAGCCACACCTGTGGCCTCTGCCTTGACTGACCACATAGGTGGAAGGTCTGTAAACATGCCCTACAGTAGTCTTTGTTTCTCTTCCTGCACATTTCCCACAGTGGGGAATTGTGCATCTCTTTATCTGAGGTAGAGATACCAACCCAAACTATCTGGCTGCTCCAAGGAGACATTCCCCATAGCCTGTCCCTCTCCCTACAGCTATCAGTGGTCCCCCAGGTGTGGCAGAGTGCATTTCACATTTCTGTACACTAGTCTTATCCATCACAAATCACACTTTGACCCATAAGAGTTTGGTTTGCTTTTCATTATTTTAGGAACGTTGCTCCAACATACGAATTAGGTTTGTGAGGGAGCTGTAACTCGGGTTTCTGCTAGGAATGGGCAAATCCTCTGGAACCAGTTTCAATGGAAACTAATCCTAAGAAAAGCTTATCTGAAAGTTCAGCAATAAACTCTGTACAGGAGGTAGAAAGAGCTGATGGCTAATTAAATATACTGGAAACTGAAGGGAAATGTGGGGGTGGAAGAAAAATGGAGATACTTTGCTGTTCCCTGACTGTTGCCCCTGGAAAGTCATTCCATCCTGATTTTCTCCAACGCCATATCCTTTGTAAGGTTTCAAAACCAACATTTAAAATATATTTATAAGGATAACCACGTCTGAAAGTTAAAGCCCTTTGGGGGAGAATAAAAGAAGGACTTCAAAGTAACAAAATGCTAAATCTGGCAACTTGTTTTCAATGGAAGTGAAAACCTGCACAATTTAATACTTTAACGTGTAATAAGAAGAGAAATGTCACAAGTAGAGTTCAATTTCTACCCGTGGAATTGTGCCCCTGCTTTAACAAATTCCAACTTAAATGCTTCCACCATAACTGAAAAATGTTTTACTGACCTCGAGCTCACTGTAAGCAGAGGTCCCACAGTATAGCTAGGACTGGGATCAAAGAGGTAGTGGTTTTCAAAGCAGCTATCCAGCCCAACGTGAGCTAAATCCAGCTGGCTAACATTTTGCAGTTCAGCGGGTGTTGAACCTCCTTTCTTGTGGACTTTTGTTCAGGATGAGTTTCGATGTGTTGCATCAAAAATCCATTTTGGCTTCAGAGCAGCCCCTGGTCTCTCCCTTACTGAGGAGCATTGCAATGACCTGAGTTGTCTCAGATCAGACTTCAGCCCTGCAGGAGGACCAGGCTGAACACTGGAGTTCACGTACCCTCACCCAGACTGACTTCTGGTGTTCCAGCTTTCCTGTGGTCATGAGCAACAGCCTTTCTGCATATAAGATTGCATGAAATCAGTGGATTATTCCTAGTTAAATCAAGAGTGACATCTAGTCCACCTACAGAGTTTTAAAAAATGTCTTTTTTTAATTATTATCTTCTCACCAATTCAGCTTTCACATTCCCTAGTACCTGGTCTTAATACTCTGGACATGGATCATAATTCTGAATGATGCCGCCAAACTGATGTATGTCCTAAGACACTGGTCAGGATCTGTCTCATGAAGGGTTACTTCATTTTGACTATTGAACCTACTAGTTCTTAACAGGGATGTTAAGATTAATGTTTATGATGTGCTTTGGAGATGAAAGCTGCACCAAAATGTGATTTATGATTTGGCTGTTGAGCCAGCAGGGAGAACTGGTGGGAGCAGCCTTAATCTGCAGTGAGGTTTGAGGACTGATCTGCTCTGCCTCTGGCACTGCTTGTTCTTAGTGTGCAATGGAAGACGAATGCTGAGGACCTAATCCAGGAGGCAGGATACTGAGCTGTACACTTCTCTTCTGCTTTAGCTGGCACAAATATCATCTGAAATGCAATATTTGGGCAAAGGACACTCACATCACAGTGACAAAAACTCAGAGCACCTGCATGAGTACGTGAGGAGAAGAGGCATAGTGCCATGACCTTGCACAGCTTAGGCAGAGCAGAGGATTGAAACTCAGACTCAGATAATGAAAACCCCAATAATGAACAGTGGGGTGTCACCAGTAAATTAAGAGTAAAATCACTGGTGGGTTTGGATTTAGGATTCCAGAAGACTGACATGCAGAGCAGGAAGTAGCCTAGAGCTAAAAGGAGGTGTTAAATACATTCACATGTTAGAACTCCTTCCTCCTTGCTTATTGAGGGTCTGGGTGATCTCTGCTGGCTTAGGAATCAAAGTCATGCACAACTCCAGGTGAGCACTAAAATGAACTCAGCAAGAAAAAGAAAAAACTCAGCACCCAGCCCATGGCAGGGTACATGGTGTATTATGAAATTTAGTTTACTCACGAAACTTATTAACTCAAACCACCATTTTCCTCTTGGCAGGAGCTGTCAAGATACAGAATAGCCTGGCTGACAGGGGAAAAAAGGGATCATGCTGTATCTGTCCTATTGAACTTGTGCTGCAATAAAGCCTGTCAGGCAAGAGTTATATGGCCAAGAAAAAGATCAGATCTGGACCCCAGGTCTCCCCAATCCCATCTGAGTGCCCTGCTGTAGACTACTGTCAAACTCCCCTAGTCAGTCTCCCAGACATACATCAACCCACTAATAGCTGTGGTCAAACCATTCACTTGGGATATGACTTTTTAGCTGCAGAAGTCTTCAGACAGACTAGAGCCAAGACAACCAAACTTATTGACTGAATCAACATACTGCTAACACAGCACTAACAATTCAAAACACTTGGAAAACAAACAGCAAAATAAGTTTGGCTTTCACCAAACTTGCTTTGTCCAGATGCCCTGGAATCACGAGACAAAAGATCCATACACAAAGAGTCTTTCCCCTTAAGAAACAGCATATTAGGGCTTTAAATGAGATGAAAATTCTCTCTTATTTGAGGAGAGAAATAGAGGAAGGATCAGTCAAATTCCCATCTGGCCTTTACAGGCAGACACTTTTTGCTGCTCTTAACAATTAGCATATCTGTGCCAATGACGATTTGCAAGTCTCTGTCTGTGCTGACTTTGGATGTGCCTCAGCTGCAGGGAGTGTGAGCTCCACAGCATTTTGCCATTCTGAGTTGCCCAGTTATCCACACTACCCTCATCCGGAAACAGGGCAGACAATCAGACATGTCTCTTTTTAGAACATAGTGAGGATGTGGTAAGTGCAGCCTAAGACCCAGAAGCTGGGAAAGGATCCCACGTTTTGGGTGTATCCATTCAGTTTCTGGGTTTTGGTGAAAAGCTTGGCCAAAACTATGAAACTACAACACAGCAACACTACAAACATGATATATGTAGATTATGACACCTCTCAAGATGTTCTCCTCTCTCCTGCAGTGTCCCAGATAACTTAGCCAAGCAGATGTTCACCATTATTTTGAGCCATGGAAGAATGCGGGATTCACACTAAAAGAAAAAATATGGAACATGGAAGACATCTGAACTATTCTGTTTACTTTGTCTTGCAAGTAACAAGAGATTTGTTTCTTCTGAGTCAGAGCTGGAACTGGAACACAGACACCTCACGTTCTGGAGGAATCTCACTATCCAGCATCTCCAGGCACTAGGAAAGATGAGGCCTGTGTGTCTTTCTCCAAAAAATGTCCTGCTTTTCTGTAAAAAAGCATCACATTTCTGTGAAACAATCAGAGAAAGAAAGAAGAGGTCTTTGCTCATTCTCTTGTTCCAGCACATTATTTTAGCCAGTGACTGAAGGAGGAAAGGCAGACTTAGCTGCCCTCAAGGTGCAGCAGCTGCTGGTTCCACTGTCTTTCTGGGGATGATGTTTGTTCTGTAATTATAACCCCAGTTCCCTCACAGCCATGAAGCTCTCAATTTCTATAATATTTCAAGATCTATTTCTATCTAGGATGAAATACATCCCTTGAAGCATTCCAGAAAAAATGTTGGTGATAAAAATCTGCTATTGTCCATTATTGGCACTGAAGAAAGGCTGTTGGAACATGGCACGTAGCCATTCCCTCCCACCTTTCCTTCCCTGTGGTAGCAGTATCATTGCTGACCCAAATAATGTATTGTTCCCTGAAGCAGAGAGAATGAAGTTATTCTGAACTGATAAAACTCCTCCCTGACTATGCACTGCTTGGACTCCGTAACCAGAAAGTTGGTCCCCATCTGACTTGGCTGTTCCTCTTGGAATAACCCCAGATAGTCTCTATATTCATAGCAGTTTAACCTTTTCCTTCCCTCTGCAGCAAATTTAACCATGGAGCACTAAAGAACCATAAAATCTTAGACTATCCTGACTTGGAAGGGACCCAAAAGATTCACAGAGTCCAGCTTCTGGTCGTGTACAGGACAACCTCAAGAATCACACCATGTGCCTGAAGGAGTTGTCCAAATGTTTCTTGAGCTCTGTCATGCTTGGTGTTGTGACCACTTTTTGGGAGCCTGTTCCAGTGCCCAAGCACCCTCTGGGTGAAAAACCTTTTTCAGATATCCAAGCCAAACCTCCCCTGATCCAGCTTGAGGCCCTTCCCTCGTGTCCTGTCACTGTTCATGCCTGTGTGCAACACGGTTCAAAGACAGCAGAGCTTCTGGAAATTGCTGCCCTTTCAGACTCCCAAGTGAAAGGCAGTGGTTACTGCACGAGGCTCCTCCTTTCACTTCAAGCCAAGTCAAGCTTTCCTGCTCAGCTTGCACTGCTCTTTGTGGTCAAGGAAAGGTCAGGTACTCCCTGACCTGGCTGCCCATCAGCAACTCCCTGGGAGCCCGGGGAGCTCTGTGGCAGTGCCAGTGTCTGGCTCCAGCCCTGTGTGCCAGAGCTGTGAACAGTACATGTTGTGCAGCCTCAGGAAATGGCAGTTCTGCTGAAGGTCAGGGTTTGTGAAACAGACACCTTTTTCTTTTCCTTCTTTTTGCTTTTCTGGGGACTTTCTTTACTCCCTTCTCCCTCCTCACCCCACACTTTCCCTGGGCCTCTTCCAAGAACAACCCTCGTGCCATTCTCTCCCACCAAAGGCACAAAGAGCTTCTTTTACCAGCCCACTGGCTGTTCAACATACAAAGAAGTTAAACTAACAATGTGGCGATGCAACAGCCCATTACAGGCAGGTCTGGATGAGTCACAGAAATAAAGAGTAGGAAGGGATTTAAGGAGCCACCTTCCCCTCTCCCCCAAGGCAGCACAAGTATTTTCTCCCACTACATTTTCCAGTGACCTGCTATTTCTCTTCCTCTGGAGTACAGCAAGGTCTTGGTTTCTCCACAGGAATGGTATTTATGGCCAGGATTTATCACTCCTCAGAACAAGTTTGTCCTGTCTTTATGCTTATTAAGAGAATACACCACATTTAATTGTGGAGTTCAATCCCAGAACAAAATACCACCTGAAAACAGCATTTTAAGTGCACACTTAATCTTGGGAAAACGTTAATATTCCTCTCTGAAAGTGTTTCTGTTGCTAAGATCGGGATTGCCTAATGGCTAAGCTCTGAGCAGATTCCAACAGAATGAATGCTGGATGTACTATATGTGACTGGCACCATTTCTGGGTACCTGCTGCAGTATGTAGAGATTTAGAAAGGAAGCTTGAAGATCTAGAAAGAAATATGGAATTATTGCATTCAACTGCTTAAAAAAAAAACCAAAAAAACAACCAAAACCAACAACAAGTCAAACAAAAAACAAACCCAAGAAACAAGCAAGCAAATGCTAGTTCCACACTTGGGTTTGCACTCAGCCATAGATGCCACATCATCTCAGCATTACTACCATCACCCATCGGAGATTTCTGCCCCTTCAGCCAGACATAACAAAGATATTTACCTGGTTATCCTCATCTTGCACAAAAGTATGAGGGAGTTTGTCCACTCATCTCCAGACACAGGTCCAAGCTGTGCATAGTGTCTTCCACTATTGCTTGTGCCCCATTTGCAGGCCATTTTGTCCTTTTCCCTATTTTGCTCCAACTAGAAGGGTATTCTCTTTGCTCTAATGAGCAGAAAAGATCTTCAACTTCTTTTGGACTAAACATGATCAGGTGACACCATCTCCTTACACATCTCAGAGCATGAACAACATTTGCAACACCTATGACATTACCTTAGGTCCCACTGAATAAACATCCCAGGTGAGTGGCAGCCCAGACATGTGGGTAGGACAGTCCCCCAGGATATGGAGTTATGGTGGGACTAAGACCACAGTCCCCACTGGTGTGAGAGCTTTGGTTCTGGTAGGAAACCCTTGCTGAGCACAGAGGCTGCAGAAGCAACTGATGGTGATGCTGTCACACTCCTCCAACATGTGCACAAAGCCCAGGGAGTTCTGTTTTTTATGGGAAGGTGAGGCACTTCCAAGAGTTGTAAAACAACCTGAAAGAACACACAGCACACATAAAAATGCCAAAACAAGTTTGTCTTCTGCACCTCAAAATACAAAGGCCACTGAGGACCTACCTGGGGTTTTCTCTGCTGTGGCATAACGTGGTCTCACCTGGAGGCCAGCTGAGGGTTTTCTTGCTAACAGACAAATAACATTCCTCAAAAAAGCCCATTAAATTAAAGCCTGCTACCATGATCCAAGCAGGTCTGCAGCTGCAAAGCTCTTGTTGTGCATCCACCTGTGGCTGCCCCTGGATTCCTCATCCCTCTCCAGGAGGAGTCAGAGCCGGTCACCCACAGCACATCACTCTGCCACACACCAGCAAGACAGAGCTCAGTAAAGGGCACCTGTGTTCTGTCCCTGTGCCAACACCATGAACCAAACATCACTTCTGTTATCCCCAATGAGCTCAAACCAATTTTCACATAGAGGTCTGCAAACAAAGGAAGCCCATCAAATGCAGGGTAAATATTAACAACCCACAGACTATTTGTAACTTAATTAAATGCTTTTATGGAATATTTCCTGTGTATGTGTAAAATCTGGATGCTTCTTTTGTTGGGTACAAATCTGTGGGTGTATTAACTGCTGTAAGATAAAATAAACAAAGAAAAACAAAAACAACTCAAAGTAACAAGTTGTTTAATATTTTTATTTTAAGAACATAATTTCAGTGTGGAATAAACTGTCTAAATGGGCTTAGTTCAACCTAATCTACAGTTTCATAACACTAGATGAAGGTCAGTGTTGGTTGATAGCACTAAAATTATTAGTAAGTTTTTTGTAGTATTTTTGGGACAGAATTTAAACAGAAAATACTGTTTGACTCTAATTTTTTTCCCCTTAACCAAAACCATTATTATAAAGTTTTGTGCAATTTATACTGGAACAGCTTCAGTCATGGCTCAGTTCAAATGGAAACTGAACCGAAAAATGCATTGATTCATCTCTCTGGGCTTTACTAAATAATTTTGTAATAAAGTTGCATGGAAACAGAAGCTCCAAACTTCCACTTAGTGAAGGAGCTTGGAAATTCCAGACATGCTTCTGCCCAAACAGAGCAAACCTCCAAATATTTCAGGACTCTACATGAGGGACAAATTATCTCAAAAATGACCTTTTTAGTTCACAAAAATATTTTTTTGAAAACTTAATTTAATTTAGACTTTTAAAAGCTACTCATATGCAAAGTAAAGAAATTAAAAAACAAAATATGTTTCAAAGTGAAAGGGTACTGGGCTCAGTTTCTAAATGTACAAATGGAAAGTAATGATTTTCTTCTGATGGGAAAGTAATTGATCATCCTTTATGAAAGATACTAATTCTGGAATATTTTTCAACCTAATTTTCCTTCTTCAAAATTTCTCTAACTAATTCTTTTATAATAAGAGGAACACTAATTATGTGCATGTGGAAAGCATTTTTCCATTAAAAATGCTTTTTATTGGTGGTGAGGGGGTGTGAGCATCACAGGCTGAAAATAATCAACACAGCTGAAGACCTATTTCCATTGGGTACAGCATCAGTTATGGCTCGTGGCTCGCTTCAAACACAGAATCAGCTTCACAAAGTGAATAATGGGACTAACAGGACCCTTTTCCATCCCAAACCGAGGCAGCATGTGAGAACTGCTTTACTGAGCTGGAACCCAAGAACACAGTCCCAGACGACCTGATTCGTGCTCCTGCCTCAGCCATAAATGGGACAGGTGACTTTCTGCATGTACAGCTCTTACAAAGATGGACAGCAGCATCAACCTGAGCTTAAATGCATGAACAATAACAAAGATCTGAAATTTATAAACGCTCCTAAGAGAGGAGATTTGAGCACACCTACTAAGTGCAAACAGATCCTGAGATAGAGCAGTCACTGGCTCAGTATCCACATATAAGGCATATTAACACCCTGAGTAGTGTTGTGGTAGTTAAAGCTTCTTGCTGACCTGTTAATCAAAAGCTAATATTATCCAGGAAATAAGAGACCCAAATAATAATCCTGCTCTGAGCCTGACAGTCCAGAACCTTTCATTTTCTTTTTTCTTTCTTTTTTTTTTTTTTTACAGTGGACCCAAATAATGATCCTGTTCTGAGCCTCAATCAGTCCAAAAATTTTTATTTTCCTTTTTTTTTCAATAAACTCCTGATTTTGACTTGCAATAAAAATACATGCAAACTTCCAGTGGGTTTAGTCATCTCAGACTGATACAACAAGAGCAGGGGAAGTGAAATCCTGGCATGATTTGTATAAAACTCTTTTTGGCATATATTTTCCATAAACAGGCTTATATTACAGAACAGCTAATCAATGGAAACATTGTGCTGGCATCTGTGTGTAAAATCTAGACCTTGATGTTGACACCTTTCAAATATTTATTGGGGCTATTGTACCAACACCTCCGTGATCTTTGAGCCAAGTTACACACACCTGCCCACGTTTTCAAAGAGTGGTCTCTTGAGCAGTGTTTTTTCTGCTGTGGGCTGCAGTGCATATCAAATTTGTAATAAGAGGATATGCGTGCAACTTTCCACTCCAAATTCAGAATTGGTGTGCATGAATAACACCGATGTGTGCAGCGTTTGGTTGCCAACATCAAAAGCACAAGTCCTGATTCCACAGAGTATTTCAAGTTATAATGATGGGAGTTTTAAGGACATCTGTTGTTTTAATGCAGCTTGACTTCATGATTTCCCTCATCCACACCTTCTCAGAGCAATTCACCTGCATCTGTAGCACAGGACAACACTCCCGAGCTATCCCTGCTCCAGGACATCTCTCCGCAGTGATGGCACGACTTGTCCCGACTATTTCTCAGTGTCACACCAGAACAAATGTACAAGGCACAGCCAATCTGGATCCCTGAAAACCCTCTCCTACCGTGGAGCTCCCCAGTTTGCAGCATTACAGCATGGACACCCAGTGATTTGGAAACAAGAAAATGCTAAATATTACCTTAACAGAAGGTACTGGGTGGGGTTCATCTTCACTTGCATATGAGGCGATGGGTGAGCTACCCATCTTCAGGGGTGGGGTGGGGTGGGGTGGCAGGGAGAGGAGAAGAATAACTGGCCCTCTGGAGGTTTTTCACTCATACTCTACACTCACAGCAAACCTGAATGACCCTTTCAAGCTGAAGATAGAGCCAAGAGAGAGAGCCAAGGCTACAAGCCCACCTGGCCACGCTGCAAGTGCCTGGCTTTGGTTTGTGTTTGCATCCCAGATTGGTCACAGCCTTTTTGCAATCACCTGGAACAAGTAATTGTCTCTGCCTCAGTTCTCACCCACAAAGTTAGCACTTCTCTCCTACCATCTTGCCTTATCTTTTCTATTTAAAAATCCAACTTAGCAGCTGTGCATTTTGGTCTCTTGCTGGTTGCTTGTGCTACAAGCCATGTGTTACTACAAAGCCAGGAAGCTTGCCTTGATCACAGGCTGGAACATGGAAAAAGAGGTATTGCAGCCCCCTTGACAAGACCTCATTTGTCATTTAGACGTCTGCTTCCATTTATTTATTACTACTTTTCCATCAGAAGAAAAGGTGAATAAAGATCCAGTTTTCAGGATTCTTTGTTTGCTTGAAATTGCAAAGTCTAGAAACATCCTGGGCAGACACATGGAAAACAGCCTGTGTGACTCTGGTCCAACACTTTTTAAAATGCTATGAATATTTAATTAGAATAGGCACTTTTAAAGTGCAAACATTTCCATGGGTGTTTTTATTCTGAGCTATAGTTACTCCCTATTCATATGTAGAAATTGAATGAGTATCGTATTCATTGCACAGTCAGTTTTTCTGGTTAGATCTCATAGCCAAAATAACAGCCTTATTTAGGAGCTGCAATGGTGTTTTAACAGACTAATAAAAGACAGCCCTGTGTCCCATCTCTAAATACTGGCACTCAAGCTGTTTGGTTGGAAGCAGTTGCCTTATATACATGTATACTTACAAAGATGTTCTGTTTCTGTTGCTGACAGAAAGAAATGGGTGTTCTTCTACTGAATAAATAGGTCATTGTGGATTTCTCTCTTCCATTGCCTCAGCCACTACAGAAGTCCTTAGGTCAAGAATTAGGACATACTGCTTGAGTGTGGGGATTGCTCTTGATCAGTAAAGAGCTGACAAACAACATGTAGCACCTTTGCCCTGTGTGGAAGTTAATTTGTAATGCATGAAGCAGGGGTTACCTGTTTAAGTCTTGTACTTCAGAAAAGTTCTCTTGAAATTTATTTGGGAGCCATATTAAAACATCAGATTCCTTTGCAATGGTTGAGATACACCTGCAGTTCCCCGCAAAGGGGCATGAACTTAAACCTAAGTTGGATTTGACCATTACGTTGGAGTCACCCTCACAACCTGAAACTGTTGCATCCATGCAGAGGAAGTAGGTCCACTGCTCATTTTTCAGTTGTGGGCTTTGAGAGCAGAACGTTGTTGTATCAATGTGTCCATATGACATGGACTCTTACTCTCTTGTCCCACAAGTGAGTCCAGTGACATTTTTTCTCACTTCAGGTCTTCCAGCAGGCACCGGCATAAGTCATTTCCCAAGAATGGCAGGAGGTGGAGAAACCAGTCTTTTCTCATGGGAAATTTTCACAAATGTTAATTGTTCTTTTGTAAAAATATGTCTAGCTTCAACTCTGTCCGTAAGAGTGGAGGGACCATTTGTCTCAGTACTTTTCTGTGTGAAAGAATGTAGAAACTGAAGTTAATTCATCTCTTGACCTTTATGTTCAGTCTTCTTCTGATAACCTAAGAACTTGCTTCATAAATCGCTCATTACAAATTATTTTCTTCGGTGGCATAAAAAAGTTTTCCTACAATAAAATCTTTTCTGGTTTTTTCCCCTTAACCTCTCTCTCATCTCATAATATCTTTACTAAAATGTGGATAGTACAGACACAGCATTCCAGGACCTGTCTAATTAAGGCTTTTAATGGAGGCAAAGTCACATCCTCCACGCAGTTTTGCTACTCCTCTGATTACCAAGAAGAATCACATCTCTTACAGCACTGTATAAAAGAAATAACTTTCATCTTGACATGCCCTTATAAGGGATAGGATTTTACACATGCCAATATGTCCCTCCATGCAATACTATAGAGATACCACACCCTGAGAAATTATTAGAAGCAGCATATTTAATCATTTGTAGTTGCAGTTAAATCATCAATGATGTCTCAGTGACAACATGAGTAAATGTTTTTCAGTGTTGCCATTATATTTGTCTGTGGTTTGGAATGTTTTGGATTACACTAAGAAGAAAAATGCAGCTTTTATTTTTTTTTGTCAGACAGGATGTAAATGGCTCTGCAAATTTCACTAATGTTCTAACTTGTACTGTGTGTAAGAAGCAGCATAATGTTCCCACACATGGGGTTAGCTCACTGTGACGAGGACAGTTTTATGGCCTTCTTTATTTCTTTGAAATGCAATGCGAAAATGTGAGGATTTTATTTCTGTTATTTAAATGTTGCTTAATCAGCAGTCTGACTCCTGCTTCTGTGGCCTTCTCCTGGGAATGGCAGAGGACTCCAACAGGCAGGTGCCCAGCTCCTCAGGAAAACATTACCATATAAAATACTTAACAATGGCAGGTTTTCTCCTGACTGTTTGTCAGCCATTCGAATAAAACATTTGATTATACCATAAGCTGCCAAAACATCGTTTAAGCAAATTGCTTGGGGGGAAGAAGAAGTGTGGAAAGAGGTAAGTCATAAAATATCCGAACTGTTTTGGGAGAACAATGTGACAAAAGTATTTTTTTCATTATTTCTTTAACAATGAACAGTGCCTGATGCCTTTTTATCCAGTACTATTAGATTTAGATGGAAGAAAGTCTTCTAAGACTAAAGAATTAATATTCAATAGATACAAAGATGTTCCTTTCATCTTCATGCCCTTTACATATATTGTGTCTTTGCTTACTATTCTTCTATATATGCAAGTACAGGCCTGTGAATACAAGAACACACTATTGTACAAGATGTAATGCCAAATCTTGGGCACATGTTTTTAATCCCCCATTCACAAGAATTCAGACAATAGATATACACACAAGTCTTGATGGTTAGAGAGCTGGGAAAATGTGCCTTACAGAGAAATGTAAGGCATTCACTCTTCTGAAGTCCTCAAAAAGATCAGTGGGGGGATAGGATTTCAGTGGCAAAAAGACTAGACAATATATATCAGATATCAAAAGCCTTTTTAACATAGCACAGGGTGGCTGAAAGTTAAAGACGAAGACATCCCAATGAGAAATATGTCCCAATTATCTAACAGAGTGGGTGAGCAAGGAAAGGAATTGCCAAAGGAAATGGTGGGTTCCCACCTCCTGAAGAATCTCCCAAGTGTTCCAGTCTTCACAGAAATGAGACACTTGTCTGTGTGTAGAAGTTACTCAGTGAAATACGATGGTGCTGTCGTGACAAAGAGCAGAGGAGAAACAAACATGGCTCCTTTTCACCTTCATATACGTAGCTGCAAGGCTGATCAATCCATGCCCTCCATCCTCCTGCCCAAAAATACCCTGGGAAACTGGCAGTGCTGATTACCCAACTCTCTGCTGCTATTTGTTATTATTTAATTTTTATTACATTAGTGCCTACAGTGCAGGACACAACATGATAACCTTTACACAACAAAATTGCTTCCATGTAAGGTCCTCTGTGTTCACATCCAGGAGAAAAACCCTCTTCAACCACGTTACTTCTCATTGGACTTAATGAGAAGACCTCAGAGGATCAGGATGTCTCTCAAGCAAATTCCAAGCAGAAATAAGTGTTTATAAAAGCAGGCAAATGTAAAGAGTAATGTAACCATCACACACATTTACACATTTCAGTAAATACAGTTAATGGGAGGATTTGCATTCTTCCTTTTACCCTAAGGAACCTGTTCCCCTGACAGGTGTAGAAAAGAACTCCAAAGCCTCAATAACTGTGTTTGTCTTTAGCATCCTCTCCTTAAAAAATACCCATTGTGGCCAAATATGTGCAGACAGCAAAAGCCTCAGTGTCTCAGGTTTGGCCTAGTTTTTTACTAACCCTGGACTGCCTTCTTCTCTCTTCTCAGAGCCTTCTCAGCAAGGAGAAAAAAAACTGCAAAGAAAAGAACTCAAAAGAAACTGAACTGACTTAAAAAGGAATTATATTTTCTAACATCCACAAACACGTATGCAATTTACACACTATGTGGACTCCACTTCAGGGGAAAGTGAAAAAGGGCGAAGGGAATGAGTAACAAGAAACAAGAAGGGATGAAACCAAAACAGAACAAATGAAACAAATGAATACAATTAAAAACTTCAAGAAAGGAGAGGAACAGGCAACGATACAATCTCACCAACGTCCGGAGCCAGGAAAACACCAGCAGAGACACGGGACCGTCCAGGCTCCCCCGGTTCTCTCCGAGCTCCTGGAAGCAGGAAGAGCTACTTCCCCTCCTACTCTTACGTGGAAAACACGTGTGGAATGCTTTGTAATGTCCCCTTCCTTAGTTACACTGGTTACTGAGGAAGCCATGGATCAAACCCATTACACCTCAGTCTCCACTGAACTCTGCAGCTTCTGAAACCAGTTGAAGGTTTCTGAAACCAGTTGAAGGACTGCTAAAAATCGCATTCTTCAGACCTGCCACAATACAGACCCTAATCAGAACATACCTTCCAATAACTCATCTGAGCTCCCAAGCTTAGGATCACAGGAGGCAGCCTGTTACATTGAACTGGTTAACATTTTCCAGAGCTTGGCTTTGGGGATGCTCATACACTGTTACTGTGGGCCCTCTTCTCTGGTTTTCATTTACAGCCTTTTCCCTCTTTCAAATCTGTTACATTCTGTTGCCTCTGTTTCAAGATTTTAGCAATTTGGATATTCTGAGGCATATTTTTAGCGTATTATTTGACTTCATGAAGTAGATACATGTTTCCAACTATGTTTAATAGGAATTAAGTGCTGTAATTATTTATTCTGTTATGATAGTACAATCTATAAAAGCCTGGCTTTCTAATCAATGTATTTCTGTTAAAACTTGGTTTTAATACATAGTGAAGCAGATGTAAAACTACATATAGGTCATTAAAATAACTAAAGCAAAAAAAATATACGTAGTTTTTCTCAGGGGTAAAACAATATATATGTATTTCTTCTTGTTTCCAAGGTTGATTTTTCTAAAGGAAATTTCCTTGACTGCTGTGAAGTATGAAGGTTCTCTCATCTGTTTCTTTTATGTTACCTTTCAGTTAGTCCCAGTGGCCCTATCTCTGCTGCTTTTACTATTGCACAAGGATTCACAGGAAGCACAAGGATTTTGTGCTGAATTTATGGGTGTGTGGAGAGCATCAGCATTGGTGATCACAGACTGCGGGCTGGTGGGACCGAGGTTCTGGAAGCAGCACTGTTGATGCCCCCAGCAGAGAAACATTTCTGTGCAGAAGCTTCTCGGCAAAACTGAGGGCAAAGATCTCAAACCAGGTGGTCATGATGGCTCCTTCTAGTTGTAGTTTCAACAAAGCTCATTAAGTCATGGCAAATTACAAGCTTTGCTCTGAGCAAAAAATGCGGGGCTTTTTGCAATGCCAACTCTGTTTCCAACTACCTTAGGTACCTCCTTTGTCTGGAAAGAAAGATGCTTAAACCTACTGCACAACTTCTCGTATTTGAGGTCACAATGAAAAAATCGAGTGTGTGAGAGCACAGTCTGCCAGAGGAAGCAAGCTGTTCATATTCACAGGGGGAAAAGAGAATGCTCATATTTCTTTGAGACAAGTTGGCCCTGAGTTCATCCCACTTTGTGGATACACTCAGACCTGCCCACACTCCTTACACAACCAACACAGAGATGGATGCTTCCTAAGGAGGACTTCCTCACAGAAATATCTGACTCACTCCTGGAGGCATCTTGCTCTGCACTGTGCACGGAGGATGCTCTGGTAGGTCAGGTGGGATAAATCAGAGCTAGAATGTGTGAAGTATGACCCAGGTCACCCAGGTAGCACAGTGATGTTCCACATCACACCAGGGCAGAGCTCTGGGATGGCCATCATCTTCTCTGAGCATTGTGTTTTGAATTCCAGTTTCCCATGAGCTTTTATAAACCGGTTTACAAAAGGGAAAGCATTGTGTCTCACACATCACATCAAATGAACTCCCAGAAAACAATTGCCTTTGGGAAACCGATAGACTTCCCTAAGTTTCTCAGGGTGGGAGCTACTAAATGTGACATCTGAGAAGTGAAAACGAGATGACAGGGTACCTGTAAAACCCCATTAGCAGCTCCTTACAAGCTCCTGTTTTGCTGGTCTGAACCCCTGGGCAGAGATTTTCAAATGATATGAATCACAATTGCACGACAAACGAATTAAATCAGCAAAGTCCCGTTTCACTTACAAGGCTCAGTTTTCATTATTTCCCATTGCAAAGGAAGTTCAAGACTAAAACATCTGGTCCTGTCTATGGGCTTTCAGCCAAAGCTTCAACGTCTGCCACTGAGCTGAAACAACAGCAGCCTAATCTCCGTATTGTCTTTAGATTTCTCTCAAAAACTCTTCCTCCCCAACGAGACAGCAGAAAGAAATCTTCCCTCGGTGTTTTATTTCAGGCACAGAATGTTAAGCTGCAACCACACACCAACAGCAGATACTTTCCTTCCAGAATCCTGCCACTTCCTAAAGGCAATAAAGGTCCAGACCAAGGAAGCTCATCAGTGATAAGCACTTAATTTTTCTCAAAAGGTGTTTTTCACCAAGGTCAGTTTTGCAGGAAATGGTACCTTGTTTCTGAACAGCTGGGAAATGATCCCAGGGAATGTGGGAGAGCAGCAAGTATGGAGATCTCAGTAGAAATTAAGGAATTTTATGTCTGAGATCCTGGTAAGATTCAGGGAAAAGTATATTTCAGATGAGATACAAATTGGATTCTGACACATGAGCATCTACAAAGTGCCTGAATGCAGAAGACCTTATAAATACATAAATTTTTACACTTCTTCAATGATCCCCATATCACTAATGTGAATCATGGTTGATTCTAGTACCTCAGAGGCCAGAAGTCTGTTATAAAGTAAAGAGATTAACAAGTTGGTTGGTTTTCTGAACAAGATACATTTAGGCCATTTTGTTGGTAAAAACAAAGAAAAAAAAAGCTCCTGGGTTCAATCTAAGCAACTAGTGGATGTTTCAGGGGAGGATAAAACTCTTGCAATAAAGAGATTGCTTTACCTGTGTGTAATAAGACATCAAAAAAGTTAATTCTATAAATACATCAGCAACAAAAGGAAGACGAAGAAGAATCTCTATCCTTTATTGGATGCAGGGAGGTAACAGTGGCATAGGATGAGGGAAAGGCTGAGGTACTTAGTGACTTCTTTTCTTCAGTCTTTAATAGCAAGACCAGTTGTTCTGTGGGTATCCAGCTCCCTGAGGTGGAGGACAGGGATGGGGAGCAGAATGAAGATCCCACAATCCAAGGGGTAATGGCTGGTGATCTGCTACACCACTGAAACACATGCAGCTCTATGGGGCTGGAAGGGATCCCCACAAGAGGAGTGAGGGAGTGCATGGAAGTGCTTTCTGAGCCACTGGAGAGGTCTCACTCGACTGGAGGTTTGCAAACATGGCACCATCTGACCTGGGTGCAGATTGCCTTGAGTGCCATCACACAACATGCACA
The DNA here is from genome assembly GCA_013396695.1 of Sakesphorus luctuosus. Classification (NCBI taxonomy): domain Eukaryota; kingdom Metazoa; phylum Chordata; class Aves; order Passeriformes; family Thamnophilidae; genus Sakesphorus; species Sakesphorus luctuosus. Next base: position 483,261 of record VWZD01005481.1, on the reverse strand, counting down.
GGATAACCAGGGCATCAGGCCCAGTCAGCACAAGTCTGTGCAAGGTAAATCCTGCTTGAATAACCTGGTCCTCTTTATGACAAGGTGACATGCTTGGTGGATGAGGGGAAGGCTGTGGATTTTGTCTGCCTGGACTTCAGTAAAGCTTTTGACATCATTTCCCGCAGCATTCTCCCGGAGAAAAGGTCCTGGAGGTGCTGGTCAGCAGTGGCTAAACATGAGCCAGTGTGTGCCGAGGTGGCCAAGAAGGCCAATGGCATCCTGGCCTGTATCAGTTAAGTGTGGCCATGAGGACCAGGGCAGAGACTGTCCCCCTGTGCTGGGCACTGGAGAGGCTGCACCTCAAATCCTGTGTTCAGTTTTGGGCCCCTCAGGGCAAGAAGGACATTGAGGTGCTGGAGCATGTCCAGAGAAGGGCAACAGAGCTGGGGCAGGGTCTGGAGCACAAATCTGATGAGGAGCAGCTGAGGGAGCTCGCGGTATTTAGCCTGGAGAAAAGGAGGTTCACGGTTGTCTTGGATTGAGCTGGCAAAATACCAACTGCCCAAGAACAGAGAAAAAGGGTTCCTCCCCCCCAACCAGCCAAGAGAAAAAGAAGAGGGAGAGGAAAAACAAACTGCTAAACCAGTTTTATGCTGAAACTAACTACATATATTTATACAGAAAAGAGAAAATTAAGAGAAAACTACAATATAATACACACACTTACACAAGTTATGTATAACTTGAAATAACTTCCCACTCCCCAGTTAATACAAAGTGTATTACTTTAGATTCATAAGCACTCTAAAAGACACCCAGCAAGAAACAGAAAGAGTAACAACAAAATGTTTCTACTTCCCTGAACTCAAAATGCGAGAAGCAACAGCCGAAGCAGGGCCTAGCACATTAGGAGAGCTGCAAGACGTTCTCTTCCTAGTTCAGCCATGATGGAACTGAACTAACACCTCCCACTGCTGCCCTGTATCTTAAGTTTGCGTCATCTGGTATGAAATACTTCCTTGGTTACTCAGTCAGGTGACAGCTGTCTTTACCAATCCACATAGATTCTCTGAGCCTGCTAATCTGAGGCTTAGCTAAAACCACTACAACAGGGGACCTTCTTGCTCTCTACAACTCCCTAACAGGAGGTTTTAGTGAGGTACGGGTCAGTATCTTTTCTGAAGGAACAAGTGACAGGACAAGAGGAAAAGACCTCAGGTTGCACCAGAGGAAGTTTAGGTTGAGTATTAGGAAAAACTTCTTCATGGAAAGGATTATCAACTGGTTGCACAGGGCTATGGTGGAGTCACCATCCCTGAAGGTATTTAAAAGATGTGTAGATGTGGCACCTGGGGACGTGGTTTAGTGGTAGTTCTGACTTAACAGGTGGAGTTGATGGCCTTAAATATCTTTTCCAATCTAAACAATTCTGTGATTCTGTGATTCCATGATGTCTAACACTTGCTTCTAGAGCCCTGGGTGCTTCCTGTCTCCAGGGATTAGACGCTGGACTGCAAGATACCTCCTGGTTTATTACTTCCTACTTTGAAATAACTGAGTTTCTAGATGATAACAACGTCTAAGATAGCCCCTGCACATTGAGAAACATGGATACAGCTATTTCCCTCCAAAAAGGTGGAGTAAAGGGTGAACTGACGTGATCATCTCCAGCTCTGCCTGTGGTTTTGCCAGCTAGGTCTGTAGTGATTGTCCAGGACCTCGAGGAAAAATCACATTAGTTCTTCCTTGGGTATTTGGGGTTTAAAGTCTATGATTGATCTCACAGAGAGGACAAGGTGAAGGAAAGCAACCTGAAGCAGTAAGAAACTGCTCCTCAATAATAACACCCAGCTCCCCAAGAATTACACTAATACCCAGGAAAATGCTGCTTGAGCTCCAGTAGCAATCACTTTTCCATGTCTTCCAAATGCTGCGGCACTGAAGGGAATTTGGTTTGTGTTTGAGAAGACAACTGGCAGTGCAGTTTCATCGCAGCTTCCCTTAAAAAGCCATTACTGCTCCAGCTGCTGCAAAGTATTTGTGAAGTCAAACATGCCTCAGCAGATGTGGTATCTCACCCCTTCTGTAATCACAGGCAAGACATTTTGGGGTGAGTTTTCAGCAGACACTTGAAAATACATTTCTTCCCTCTTCCCCTTTTGCCTCTTCAGCAAGCAAGTGAAGCTGAACACCTCCACAGACTGAATTATCCTAAAGTGAGCTAATTCCAGACAACTCATTCCAGTTTTATTTCCTTCTTTCCTTTTTGTTGGTTTCTTTTTTTTTTTTTTTAAATTTTTCACTACTCAGAGAATATGTAATACCCAGAATAGGCCAAAAATGCATTAGTAGCCTCTTTGTTTGTCTTTGGACGACAATACTTAATAAGTTAAGCTTAGCCTATAGCAAAGCAGTCCCAGATGGCCAGGTCTGTTCTAAATAAGCCACTTTTATGAGGCCAGTATGTCGAAAAGAAACACACTTCATAAAAGGAGAAAATGTGCAAGACAGAAGAAGTCCAGAAAAAGAAAATCTCTCTTACAAAACTACTACTGTTCAGACTCTGTATAAACATGATTATCAAAGACATACTTCGGTTTTGTGGGATTCTTTTTCCTTTTTTTTTTACCAAGTCTAGAAAGGAAATATTTTAATCAGATATTTATGTACATTTCCATTCTCACAAAAACCAAAAAACCTAAAAGCTTCCCTTCAATGGATGTGAAACCTTACATGATGAAGAGACACTTGATATCCCTAGCAATGAGATATACACTTACTATTAATACATTAGCTACTAAAATTGTATCATTTTTCTAGAGACAAAGGTCTCAAGGGTTGCTCAGTATCTTCCCGTTTACAAGGAGGAACACATCTCCTTTACTTCATGCAGACCTCCAGCCTAGATTGTACTGTGGCTTTGTAACATGGAGATTTGATCTGTTTTCCCTTGCCTCTAGTTTCATAGACATCCCAGTCTATTCTGAAAATGTCATTTAAAAAACAAACAAACAAACAGGCAAAGATTTAAAAGTTTGTTGTCACCAGGGGATATATAACCAATGAATCATTCTTCTTCAGTCAAGTTGCCAATATTCAAGAATCAGGCAAAGAATATTCAGTTGTTCCAAAACTTACTTAAAGTAACACATTCCATGAGTAACACAACTACTGGTATTTGCTTTCCTGTGTGTTTGTGTCTTGGAGTTGAATTTTCAATAGTCAAACAGGATTAATGGCCTTGCTGACACTTCTTGGTGAGCTTTTTTTCTTAAATGTGTAAACCTTGTTGTTTAAAATGCAAAAGTGCATGTTCACTTTGCAGCCTTTCCCTCTGTCACATCCTGTCCTGGGACAGCAGTTTTCATGACACAGAGAACTCTGTTTCTATGGTTCCAGACAAAAGACTTAAATGGCCACATTTTCACACAGTCCTGGATGATGCCTAAAACCTTGTTTCTCCAACCAACCAACCAACCAACCAACCAACCAACCAACCAACCAACGAAAAAAGGCAGCATATTATTATTCATACACAGAATAAGCAGAGATTGTACAAATTTCTTTTCTTTTGATCAGCTGAGGAATACTATTTCTAGGGAGCACGGAAAGGGTCGTGTTTCTTAAATGTGTGTCTCAGCAATTGCCAAACAGGCAATTGCAAACCAAAAAAAATTTCCATTCTGAATGGAACACTTCTGTTTAAGCTGGAGGTACTTTCTTTTAGCAGGGGTGCTGCAGGCACAGTAGTTGGTTTCTTTTCCATGAGAAAATTAATATGTTTTCATTTCAGGTCAGACTGGGACAATTTTCCTTTTTAATTTCCACTTCAAGCAGCAAATTGAAAAATCAATATTCATCATAGGTTTAATTGCGCTGTCTCTGTTCTTTTAACCAACGCTCCAGAACACAGCACAAAAAATGGGGTATAAAAATAGAAAACCGAGAGTGGAAAATCCGCTACCCAATAACTTATGCTGAGGCCTGAAAATGTAGGTGAGTAGGATGTAAAGCTTAGCTGAGTCTTGCACGCCCTGCTGTGTGCTGGGACAGGAGCCGTTCCACTGCAGCTCTTGGCTAACACTATGGTCAGAGACGGCCCATGAGATACAGACTCCTGGTTCAACACACACAGACACACAACCCCTGCACAGCCCACACAGGTTCCTACCAAAGGGTGAGAAGATGGTGCAGCAAATCTACTGCCCCATGCCTTATTCACAGAATCACAAATCAGAGAATGGTTTGGGTTGGAAGGGACCTAAAAGACCATCCAGTACTAAAACCCTGCCACGGGCAGGCACACCTTCCACTACACCAGGTTACTCCAAGACCCATACAACCTGGCCGTGGACACTTCCAAAGATGTGGCATCCACAGCTTCTGTTCCAGTGCTTCACTACCCACCCAGTAAAGAATTTCTTCCTAATTTCTCATCAAAATCTCCTCTCTTTCAGTTTAAAGCCATTCCCCATTGGTCTATCACTACATGGCCTCATCAAAAGCCCCTCTCTGGCTCTCTTGTAGCCCCAGCAGGTACTGAAACAACATGTTCAGAGGCACCATCTCACTTTTCATTTCAGTGGGTGCTGAATTCAACCTTTAGTTGAGGGTACAAAGTGCAGATGCTACTGACACAACACAAACACAGTATGAGAACTACTGACCAAATAGATTTAAACACTGGGAGATGACAAATGTTAAAGGTACAAATTACCCACTCCATTATTTCACCATGTCAAGTTGAGGGTAATCATTGATTAAATGCGGGGTCATCCACTGCCAAGCAGTGTTTAGCTTTGTATCATCCCAAAGCAATTTTTATCATGGCAGTATTTGAATGTTCTCAGTTGGCAGCAGAAACAAGACAGTTGCATTAAGTTAAACCCCAGGATTAAATTTGGTCTCCAGGGCAAAGGCAGAGTGATTAGTACTCCTGTTTATAAACAGAGTTACTCTAATCTTTTACTTACAAATTTCCTCCTCCATCTGTTATCCATCAGGGAAGTGAAGCTTTAAGAAATTGTGCAGATGGCTTGAAGGCACTGTAGTTCTTTTGCTAAGCAATGCCTTGGCCTGCTAAACGTGTATCTTGGAGATGGAACTTTCTGTGCCAAAACTGCACCTTTTCTAACCCAAGATCCTGCGTTGAAGTCCTGTGCAAGGCATTTTTCCCTGCCTGTTCTCCATAGAAAATGGGCTCCATTGTGTTGAAAGTTGCAATGTGCAGTACCTGTGCCAAGGGATTAAACTTTCATCATCTGGGTTTGATACTTAGATTCATGAAAGGAAATGACCGTTAAGCATCCACTGCATGCCAGGATATATTGAAAGATCCCTTTAGAAATCCATGCCAGTGTTTTAAAAATAGGGCACATTAGGGGTTTTTGTGCTAGAGAACATTATATCTTCTTAAAACAAAGTTTTCTTGCCGTACGTGGTTATTTGGAGAAATGAAGCAATTCTCTGCAATCTTTAAAATTGTAGCCATAGAAAGGAGAAAGCAGAAAAGCAACTAAGGGAAGGGAGACTTGGAGGTGATAACAAGCAACTCAGCAAGAATGCATTTGCAATGCATTTCAGCTGGACAGAGTAGCTTTGGGCTGCCCACACATGCACATATAACACAGGTATCAATCACATCATTGACAGAACCATAAATAGTATTCGGGAAATAATTCCCTGCAGAGTCCTGGGCAAAAAAAGGCCCCAAACAGTTAATGTTTTCTGACACTGGCTTTTATCAACCTCCAGTTTAACACCAGATTTCACAAATAATTAGGGTTAAGGCCTTTTACAGTCAATTCCAGACTTGGGTAGTCCGAGCCATCAAGTCCTAGCCAGGTAGTTTCCATTATTGCAGATGTCTTCTCAACATGTTTTTGTACCTAAATACCAACTTCTTGGAGAAGGACTAAAAAATCCTTTAAAGTATCACAGTAAGCCTGTGTCCTTTGATAGAAAACTCCATGGTCTCACAAGTCTTTAACTTTCTTACTCTCAGTCTAGCAGAGTAGAGCTCATAGCATTAAAGTGATAGGTGTTACAATGCCTTGGAATATCAAAAGAAATTCAAATAAATTAAAATGAAAAGCGCCATAGAATTCATAAGCATCTCAAGAAACAGGGCCTGATGATCTAGTGCAATAAACAGATATAAATCCAACCTTCTTTCAAGGTCATTTTTGCACATACTGTCCAAAAAGTTTGGGTTGGTCTATGTACAGCATCCTGCCAGAATTATCATGAAAGATATTCAAGGTGTGTTCTTTGAGGTTGGCTGCTGCTTAGAATCTCTTTCTCATGAATTGTAATTGCACTGCACAGACATGTGTGGTCAGATTCTTCATTAAATCTAAAGCATTTGATTGCAGTCCAGGCTCAAACACACGCAACTTCGGCACAATTTTTTGTTTTCCATGTTACGTGTAATGTCATTAAAGGAAAAGTCTCTATTGTTACCCATCTATATTTAGAAGCCTAACATGGGTAGTTGAGTATCATTTGTAGAGAAGATGCATTCACTCAAACAAGTTTTATATATAGATTTTGCTTTAAGAAATCTGTTATTTGAAGAAAAGGAAACACGTTTTTGTGATTAGGACATAGAACTAAGGACAGGGAAGACAGGTGAAGTTTTTTCTTCTGTTCAAAAGAAGTCACTCTGGGCAAATGTCTATGTCACTCTAGGCAAATACCTTGATGCCTCTCTGTTTCAGGTCTGAATCTTTAGAACGAAGTCTACAGCGGCTCCTGAATGGTTTCTTGAGTGTGCAAATGCATATAAAAATGTATTAGAGCTTTTGTTTAGATAAAGCAAGGACTCATTTTTTTTATTTGTGGGAGCCCCATGAGAAAGGAGCTGTCTTGGCTGGGCTGCTAAGTGTCTCTACAACGCCAATATAAATCACACACTTGAGCCATTAGTACTCCAATTTTTCATAAAGTGAGATTCATTTCAGCAGCTAAAAGCTGGAAATCTAATCCAAGCTGGCCATCCAGACTGGCCATACACAACAGGCATCTCCAGAGAGTAATTTTTCCCACTGACAGTAGACACCTGGCATTCTATTCCACTGCCAAACATCAATATTTGTATCACTTGAGATGCTCTGGCACTGCCCAGCTGGTCTCCAGGACATCCCTTGCCACCTCCACTAGTCCTGCATGGTTGTCTCAGCACTCTACTGCACTGCACAAGTCCTACACTGAAGTAGCCAAGTAATTCCACGAAGTGAGAGTTGAGGTCTTGTATTATGACACCTAATTTAAGTGTTCAGCGTAGGCGCCTGTGTGTGAACCAAGAGCTCAGGCTGCCCTTACAGCCTGGGCAGAGGTGCCATCAGAACAGTCAAAGGAGCAGGCAAATGATTCAGTGCCCTGGAGCAGATGGTTACATCTGCCAGCTGAAAAGCTCTGCAGACACCTCCAGCTACACAGACCTTAGATCATCTAATGCTTTGCATTCAGAAGAAGTTTTGCCACGTTTGGAACAGCACAGAATTTACTTAAGAAATTAATTTAATTTATTTATTTAAGAAATTACAAGCAGTTATTGGCAAGCCAACTGCTCTATTAAACAATGCTCCAAAATAGAAAAATGACACAACCCTCAATGTGTAAAACTTTCAGCATAAAGAATGTACAGAGCAAGCAGATATTCACTAATTACAGAAGAATGCCATCAACACCACTATTTGTTTTAAAAGAAAGGAAGCCCCAAGTGCTAATTCCTTGTAACAGAAACATCTGTCTCACTGGTATTCAGGAATTAACTTCATGTTCCTCCTTAAAACTTGCACTTATTTGGTAACGTGGCAACCTTAATGGAAAATAGGATTTATATGTCTGGCAATCCAGCTACAAAGTTAATGATAGTGAGTGGGGGATGAAAAGGGAGGGGGTGGGAAGGGTTGAAATTGAAGAAGCAGCATCTGACAAGTTTTAAGAAAAACACTATAAAAGGCAGCCTCCAAAACCATCTGCCAAAGTGTCAAGGTGATGGATTTTTAAATGTAAATAATTTTTTTAACACTCCATTTAGACTATGATACATGTGAGAGCAACACAGCAGGCACAAAAAATAGAGACAACTGAACCACACTGCACTCACTGTCATCAGCATTCCAGTCTTTGCTCATTTACTTATGTGCTAAATGGCTGAAGCCATCACCTTGCCACAGGTGATTTGTCTGAGAGTACCCATCCTTGATGCAAGCCATTTTCACTTGATAATCTGAGGATGCTCTGATGGAAAAGGACCCCATGGAGTACAAGGGAATCACAGAATCTTAGAATCGTTTGGGTTGACAGGGACATCAAAGCTCATCTTGTTCCAACCCCCTGCCATGGGCATGGACACCTTCCACTAGACCAGGGTGCTCCAAGCCCCGTCCAACCTGGCCTCGGACACTTCCAAGGATGGGGCATCCACAACTTCTCTGGGCAACCTGTGCCAATGCAGCACCACCCTCACAGGAAAAAATTGCTTCCTAATACCTAATCTAAACCTGCTCCAACAGAAAGTAGCACTGACAGAAAGTTGCATCGAGAACTCAGCATTCACAGCCCCAAGAAGGAAATCTCCTTTCAGCTGCACATTTCTCCCACATCTACTTCAGGTCATATTTAGCAGCCAAAGAAGTGTTTGTGAGGTCTTTGTAAAAGATGGATGAAAGTCCAAAGCTTGCAAAGCAGGATACAGCTGTTCCCACCCATATGGTGACCTTGAACTTGTTCTCGCTCTTACTTTCGGAGAAACACGTTTTTGTGTTCCAGTTCAGAAAGGTATTTAACTGTGTCTCAGTAAGTGAAGAAGGTGGGTGAACAAGGGTCTCAAATTACAGGTAGAGGTAATTTTACAGGTTTATTACATTAAAGTTTAATTGTAAAGTGCTTCAGAAACAAAAAGAAAGCTTTCTATTTTGAAGTAATGCACTAACCTGACTTCAGCCTTTCATCGGATGGGGAAGAGCAGAACAAATTCACATTCTTATATCACTTCCTTTGTGAGGAAAACCACAACCTCCTCTTTGATATCTACTCAGTGGAAGAATTCACTAGAGGTACCAGAAGTAGAGCAAGAAATATTTTTTAAAAATCTTTCATAGTTGCACAGATGCAACTTGATCTTGGAGTGTGAACACACGAGTGGTCCTTCAGCAGCAATTTCTTGTAGTTTTGCACCTGGCAAGATTCAGAGTGAAAAGGCAGAAAAATGTAATTAAAATACTAAGTCCTTTCTGATAACCCAGATTACTCACACTTCTCTCCTTCACCAGTGTGAACCATGTGAGAGTTTTCTGACACCAGCTGCATGCACCCCCTGTATTGCTGCTGACTTGTCTTCCTCAGCCAAGCCACAATAGCAGCAGACAGCCCAGGAAAGACACCAAAGCCTGCTTATGGAGCTGCGTATGAAGACTACGAGCTCCCTTTATCCCCTGACCTGCTGTGGTGACACTTCTAGAACACCTGAGCTACTCTGAAGCCTTCCCACATGCCATGATCAAAGCAGGGCCCTTGGTGTTGAGTTGTCCAAATCTACACTTCCTTCAGCTTCCCCATGACTGCTAAGAAAATGATGAATTCAGCAGCAGGGCTGTAGCACTGTCTTCTGGGCTCGGGCTATAGGGAGCCAAATGGTACCAGTACAACTGACAGCAGCTCTTCCAGTGAATTCCCAAAGCCTCACTCACTCAAGGAACACAAATTATCAAAGACAACTCCATAACCACTACAGGAGGTGGTTATTCAAAGACCAGCCTTGACTGAAGTAAGACATGCCCTGCCCACTCCATTCCTGTGGCTCTCTAATAACTCTGTCATTTTGGTTAACTGGGGCTACTTCTCTCAGCCAAAACAAATACCATGTTCAAAAACGCTTGTCTTGAGGATCAGAGTGTTAACTTTTCCCCTTCTGGTAGATAAATTGAAGCAGGAAAACAGATTGTGGCCTCTGCATCCCCTGGTCCCTCACACACAATGGGAATGTGATTACAGCCCCACCGTGCCCCTGAGGGCAGAATAAAAACCCTCTTTCTACTCTGTCTTACATCGTAGGACATCATTGTTCCATGAAACATAATAGCTCAACACTTACACCTGAAACACAATCTACTCCCTTCTCTCTTCATTCTTACCGGAGCTACTACAGCTCCCTTGTTCCATTATGTAAGGTATTACTTTCCCTGTCTGAAAGCAGGAGGGAAGACATCAGCTGTTATCTTTCAGCCGATAAAGATCTTCATTCACGCCTGATGGATTGCAATATACGGAAAAAAAAATCCTCCCTTGGGCTCTGTGAATGGCAGTGCAATAACGTTGTGTTAATAGCTCCCAGTCTAGATAATGCCATTACTTCTGACAGTAGGAAACGGGGTTTGATAGTCACTGCGATGTTTTGATCACCTGTCAGGGAAACATTATGTCTGAGTTTTGCTTCAGTGGAAATATGTCGTTTGCACTGCACCGCATTCCTTGCCTTGCTTAAGAGCTGGCACCATGCACAGGCACAGACTTTGGGTATAAATTCACATTCTAATGAGGAAGGGCTTTGGACCCTGAAGCTCCTTTACGTTTGACAGTGATTCCCAAAAGACCATTTTCCACATCTTTACCTGGACCTTCTCCTGAAAAATCTTTTGCAACTCAGACACCCTGTTGTTTCTAATTCCCCCTCATGTCATTAGAAGTTGAGCATTTACTCCAGAGGGTCTCTGCAGCTCTTTAGATCCTACCCCCAAATTGACCACTTTATCTGAGGAAGAAAAATCAGAGCACCTACAGTAAAAGTTCAGTCTATAAAGCTCTATTTTATGTCTATCAATATTTTAGGAGTTATAACTTTTGAGAGCCTATGATTCAATCAATGATTGTGAGCTATGAAATCTTTAATTTTATCTACTATGTGGTGGTAGGGAATTTAAGGCTCCATCCTCCTCACCCTTGAACTCACTGCTTAGCTCTAAGCTTGCCAACACAAAAAGTGCTGGGAAGGTTTTGCGAAGCTGTAGGAATTGTGATATTGACAGATATTCCCATTAAAATATCACCTAAAGGGTGATAAAATCAACTGGGTTTTTGTGTGGAAAAATCATTCTAGAACAACATTTTTGTATTGTCATCTAGATTCTATAAGCTTTATCAGCTCCAAATAAAGCATAAAGTTTATCTTATATTATTAGCTATTTTGAATGACCAGATAGAGCTTTAGAAACTACACCTTGACCTACAACCACTATCAGAAGGCTCAAAAAGAGATGACCTGTTGACCACCATCCTTTTGGTAGCACTTAATAAATACTCAGATCATAGAATCATTTCCAAGCATAACAGTTATTGCCAAGAGTTTGGTGTAATGTGGTGCATTGGATACCACAGTCAGAGTTGTCTGGGTGACACTGACAGCTGAATATCCTCACACGCTCCGACACTGCAGGACAAAGTGCACGGCCACCTGTCCTGCCAGAGCAAGCAGGGTAAGGGCACCCCAAGGGCTGGGGTGTCACCGCAGCTCCCAGTGATGTCATGAAGTCTGCAGCAGCCAGGGCAGTGCTACTCCAGTGCCCATCCTTGAGATGAGTTTCAAAAACAAGCAAACAATGATCTGCCCAAAGCCAGAAGGGTGGCAAAGACTGATTTGTGAGCTGAGGACTTGGCTTTGCTTGCTTTTCCCATAGTGGATCTCATTGTGCATAAGCACACTTCCTTCAGCACAAACACATGTGCTCACATGTATCTTCCCCTGCTTTGTGGATGCCACCACACACACAAAGATGAACCACTGCACAATACATTAGTCCTGGCATGGGAGATGCAGCTGCCTTGGAAACACCAGCCAGTTCCGTCCGGTGCTGTGCTACCCACGAGAGGGAGCTGACAATCCTCTGGCTGAGTTTGACAGCCATGAGGCTGCTAACAGGGGGTTGGATCTGGTTTTTCTTTACACACACACTTTAGAAATATTTGAAAGATGTTTTTCATAAAGGTATGAAAGAATAGAGGATGTGAGGCAGGTGAAAACAAATCAATAAAAAAAGAACTTATGTCTGAATTGTTACACAGGGACTGGAGTTTGACAGTAAACTTCCTTTAAAAAGCAACCTTTTAAAGAAAAAGGTTGATTTTTTGCCACATTGATGAGTTCCTAAAGGGCTCTGGCTTTGTGGGGTGACTCCACAATAAAGTCTTGCATTAGATTCAGCCCAGAGTCTGTACTGAAGATGTCTGACAACAGTTACCATCATGTGGCATTTTGTGCTTGAATCAGACTCCAAGGTACAGCACAATTTGTAGATGGTGGCACATTAACTGTGCTGCAGCTCATGGTGCTTTATGGCAATCTCTGTAGACACAGCCACAAAAATCCCAGACTTCTCCTGAAGCCTGGAAGCCCATGTGCGTGTTGATAATGACAGAGACAGATAAAACCCAACACATGGCTGTCTCAGTCTGGCACGACAGTCATTCCAGAGCAAGGTAACAGTTGGCAGGGCTGCTCTGGCCCCATCTCTGAAGATGTACTCAAAGGCAAGGATAAACTCAGGCTGAAACATGGCTGTCAGGTAAATGGCTGTTGCTCCTGCTCCCTGGAATGAATTAATTTATTTCCAATATATTTGCAGGGCTGTGCATGACTCTGGAATCCTCTAGATCACAATACTGCAGTGAGTTTGCTCTAGGTTGCTACTTAGTGAGAAAATGTGAAGCTGGCAATGTTCACAGCAGTGCCCTGCAGAGTGTGCAGGGATCCTGCCTGCCGGCCTCTCTCCCGCAGTCAAGACACTGTCCCACTCCCTTTATCCACCAGGTTCGCAGATGATGATGTGCTTCACACCAGCTTTTAGCCCAGGGAACAGTACTGCACTGTGCTCCATCCAGGTTAAGCAGGTGATGAACGACCAAGCAAATCCTGCCTGAAGAGCAGCTTGAAGTGACCTTTCTGCCCGGGGAAAGGCAACTGCAAGCACAGGGTCAGGAAAGTGTCCTAAGGTAGGAAGCTGGAGTGAAAAGTACTTTGGAAACATTGGAGTGTTCTGAAGATGGCTCGAAGGACAGCAGCACAGGAGTGGTGTAGCAACACACCCTGGATGGAAGATTTCTGCTCTTGGAGTCTAAACCTGGCCTTTTTTGTAGTTAAATAAATCCTTTCACAAGGCTGGTTGCCCCCTTCCCATTCCATAGTAGTTTGGCCACTGGGATCTGGAAAGGCTTGTGCTGCATTCCTTTATCAACCATAATTCCCAGAATTACCAGGGCTCAGAGAGTTAAGCAGGAACAGCTTTTAAATGAAAAATATACTAAATTTTAAGATGAGAAGAGCACCTAGCACTACTTTTGTTCAGATAAACTCTGGTTCTGCACATACATATCAGCCAAAATAAAATGAGAACACCCCAAAATTAAAAATAGTTGTGTTCATAAGACTTGACAAGTGATAAAACACAATGAAGTGTAGTTCCACTGCATGTGCTCCCTTGACCTGTCATGAATCATTGCAACAGCAAAGGTATTGTAGCTGTGGCAGCAGCAGAGCAGGCTGCCATTTAAATTCCCCAGCAGACGAATAACTACATGATTTAGCACTCCCCCAGCAGCAGACCACTGTAAATAACACCTAAAATGCTCAGAACTCCCGTGATGTCTCTTTTAGGCCTTACACCAGAGCTCACTGAAGGCAGGAGAGTTTCCTCATTGATTCCAACAGGCTTTGGTTCAAGCCATTGAAGCAGATGTTCATCACAGTAAATCTACTGATAGAAGGGGGAGTGTTTGGGGGTAAATCTGCTGTAAGAAAAACAATAATCAGAGCCCTTGCACAGTCTGTGCTTTGCAAAGGAACAGGAGACTACCTCTGAACTACTGCAAGATGTGTTTTACTTTCAAAGCCATAACTGAGCCTAATTTAAATGGTGTTTTCTGACGCGTTTTTTACAATTGCTGTGCCTGTATTACATTTTGGGCAAGGCAGCCCACTGGGAATCCAGCAAGAGTAGTAGGCAGAAATTAGTTCAGTTCACAATCCATCAGTTGGGCACTTTCAGCTCAGGGGCACTGGTTCCATCCCTTCCTTCCTCTTATTTTGGAAACTGAATAAATAGTTGCTGCCCAGAGAAGAGAGCCCACAGGCTAGGAAAATGAAAATGGTCCCCATGAGGGTCCTCATGCTCAAACCCAGCCTGCTGCAGACTGAATTATGAAATGCAATCTGAAAACTGTCTCTATCCCTGAGGCAACAAGACTTTGTTTCATGAAAAGAAATTGTTTTTTCACCGTGAAAGCTAGTTATAGATGGGAGCAAATTCACACAAATGTGTTTATTCAGAGAAATCCTTGCTCTCAGTAAGGTGTATTTTCCACATTCAGCCAGGCTTAGTAATGGGAAAGTAGAGCCAAGGCATTCTGAAATGTCTCACAGACAGTTATGACTCTGTTGAGTTTATATTAAACAAATTCTGGTAAAGTTGAGGAACTTTCTGGGTTTGAAAAGGTCTCGTTGCCTATTCCCCTATTACTTAAAGATTTCTGTGCATTCCTACTATTCTTTAATTTAAAATATCTATACCAATGAGCTTAACTAAATACTTTTCAGGGCGTTTTGTGCTTGCTCTTCAGCGTGTCTGCTGGGACCACTGAGACCTCTCACAGCAATTTCAAGTGTATTCCCATTGTTTTAACCACCATTCCAAGCGATTAATCAAAATGATAACAACTATCTTGCCAAAAAAAATTGACTGAGCAACATTTAAACTCAATCCATCAGGGAAACAAGAACAATTAATATTAAAAAGTCCCCCCAGATTGTCCCCTCTCACGCACTCCCAATCCCCTCCATACACAGGTTTTGCTTTTGGGAATGTCAGAAATACCAAACTGTGTGCACATCCCCATTTCCCTACACCACCTGCCTCCAAGGCTGAAGTACAAGCATTTCCATAATAGACTTTGTAGGAGCTTTTGCTCTTAGTCTGCGTGCTTAGAGGTTGAACAAAAGGAATAAAACACTTGAACTTAAAAAGAGCACTCTGAAAAGGGGCAACATGTACTGGGCTCGTGGATCAAGCTGAAATTTTAGAAGATACTATGCAGCTCTCATTCTGATGAGCTCCTAGATGGTTTTCCCAAAACACAAACAAGACAGTGTCTATATGGGGTTTAATGAATGTTTCAGCTGGAGGGGAGCCATCTCCATTGAGCTAAGAGCATGACATTTGTCTTGATACAGTGAATTTTAAAACAACCCACATCACAACTGGAAAATTGTTCCCTGCCTCTCTCTGTTTACCAGTATGGTTTGTTACCACTTGCATAACAAGTTTTCACAATGAATCATGGACAAACTGTACACTGTCTCTTAAATTTCACTTTTCCTCTAAAGAACAGTTAAATTTAATTGTTTTTATGAATAGACCAACAGACAGCTTATATTCACAAAATGTTCAAGAAAGCACAAAGAGAAAGAAGATTTTACCAATTATGATGAAATTCCAAGTAATCAGCAGCTGTGGTTTATAATCAACATTGGAAAAATCAGGGTATTTCCTCTCAGTCATTACAGTAAGTGAAGCCCCAATCCAATGGTCTTCTGGACTCAATGGAACAGTTTGAATATTCAAAAGCAAAAGGTTGTGGGCATTTGAAAATCATCAAGAATACCCAGTGGCCCATTAGGTGCTCTTCCCTGGCACCAGCTCTCCAAGAAACTATAACAATGCAGTAAAGTTGATGTGAAGTAGAATGACATGAACTGACTTCCACAGATTTCAGCCATGGACCAAAGAATGGAGAGAACAGCACTTACCATCAGTGCAGTGTGACAGCAAGATCAAGGAATCACAGAATACCTCAAGCTGGAAGGACAATCAAGTCCAACTCCCTGCAGGTGCAGGGGCAACCTGAACTCATAGACTTTGGCAAGAAACCTCACCAATGTGGTTTCAAGAGACATCCTGTGTTTTGAAAAGAAGTGGGCTGGCCTCTCTTCCTGTCAGTAAATGTTGGCTATGTTACATGAGTATTTTGGTTTGGAGCAGTTGTGCAGTTTGGAAGCAACTCCCCATCACTCCCTTTACCACAGAGTTCACAGAGTTAACTCAGTTCACACAGCAGTCTCAGTGCACCAAATTCCTTTTGTGGGCAACAAAACCTTTCTGTAACGCACACCCCAAGTGTTCTCCTACAGGTGTGTGAGGGTCGCAAACTGTCCTGTGTTCATTGCTTCAACCCATGTGCCTGGCAACACCTTTCTGTGTGGGAAACCACACTACATATCCATTGAAAGAACCCTTTTGAACCGTGTCATGTGTGCGTGTCAGGAACTCAACAGCGATCCCTTGGAGATACTCATCCAATCCTTTTGTGCCAGGTTGTTGCAGGAACAACCCTGTAGAAGCTTAATTCTGAGTTTTGTCCCCTTGCAGAGTTAGTTACCAACTATTGTGAGCAGGGCTGAAGGTCTAGCTCAGTCCTTAGCACGTCCTTCTGGTAGAAGTTTTACTTCTGTTATGCTTGTGGCTCCTGTGATGCAGTCCTTTGTTCCCTACAGGTCCATGTGCCTCAGGAAGGTCAGAAGTCTGACTCCCCTGAAGCAGGAAGAGCACCCAATGGTCATTTGCTATAAAGCCAAATGTTACTGCATCGTTGTTCAAAGCAGAACAAAGTGGTGCCACAGGGTGACTGGACACCTGAATTGCACCCACCCAGGTGACAGATCCTGGCAATCAGATGGTTATATCCAGTGACACAAATGGTTTCATTCTCAGCACCAGCATTAGAAAACCTGGCTGGTGGGAGCAGCCTGGGGCTGGGACAGTACAGTAAGAAAGGAACTGTAAAAGCAAATTTTCCTGAGGAGGAAGGTTAGCCTGCAACTTCAGTCATGATATTTGAATTAGTTTTTTGTTTGTTTTTTTTTTTTTAACAAATAACCCTCAAAGGGAATGTGTTTTGGCTCTATACTGAACACTGTTGGCTCCAAACTACAAGAGATCTCACCAAATCCCAGTCTGTTTGCACTCTTTTCTGATAGTGTACATTCTTTTTGTCTGTTTTATACTGACTGTATAGCCCATACATTACCTTTGAAATTTCATAACTTGTATAACTTCTTTTGCTTTTTATCCTGGCCTAGCTTGCCTTTACAACCAGCTGTGTCTTTTCACCTGAGGTAAGGCTTTGCAGCCAGCCTACATTCTGTAAACATGTATTGTAACATCCCCAAACCTGCAGTTAGTCAACAAAAGATCAAACAGACCCACATGCTTTCATGGTAGCCATCAAAGTCACTCAGACTTTCTCAGTCAAATCTGCCAGCTTGCATTTTTTTTGTCCAATGGAAAGATAAAGCCTATTTGTCTTTCTTTCAAAGTTACAAACAAATAAGGACAGTAGTTTTAAATGATATCTTAATCAAACCTGTTCATCTCAGAGTTTATATTTCAAGCCTTATACCTGCATTCCAGAGGGAAGTCAAATGTCAAACTTTCCCCCTTTATCTTCTCTCCCTGACTCAAGAGATCTGTATCTTTACAGAATGAAACAACTGTTTTCCCTAAATTGTTTCAATAGGCCTCGATTTTGTAAAACAAGCCACTTCTCTGGCAGGTGTTTTGATTTCAGGGAATTAAAGTAATTGCCACAAAAGGGCTGACAAACCTCACAGCTGCTGGATTAAAAGGAGAAGGAGCTGCATGGATGTACGTGCCTGGGCAGGAGAGAAGGTGGACAGTGAGGGGGGTTGGTATTGAATTTTTTAACTTACTGCCTATTTTTCTATACAATCCATCTTGGTCTTAAGTGGACATCAAGGCATCATCTGTGGACAATGTGGGGATTTTGGGTTTGAATTCTTTAATTTGCTTCCTTTTTTCCTATTCAATCTGTTTTAGTCCTAAGTGGACATTAAGGTGTTATCTGCTTTCCCTTCACTGCTAAATCGATTTACCAACTGGACCACTTGTGAGTGTTCAGAGAAAAACACAAAGTAGTCAAACCTGAAGTAAACAAAATATGCAGAAATATGGTTTATTTAGTCTTCACATAAGAGGACTGAAATGGAGCGGTATAGACTGACAAAGCAGCTACAGAGGAGAAAAAGACAAACGACTCTTCATGTCCAGTGGTGATAGGACAAGGAGTAATTGGTTTCAAGAGTACTGAGAGAACTTCAGGTTGGCTATCCAGGGAGACTTTCTCCTGATGGGATTAATTTTGTGCTAGTCCTGTTCAAGAATCTGTGAAACCTCCACCACTGGAGGGTCTCATAAACAACTGAGGCAGAAATTATTTAAGTGTCCATGAGAACTGATCCTGCCTTAGAGAAATGGGCTCTAGGATAAAACACTTTTGCAAAATCTCTTTCAACATTGTCTCCCAGTACCTCCTTTTATTTTCTCAAAGAATTTGGATTAAGACAGGGTTAATTAAACGTTTGGGGTTGTTAATCCCTTAGCCAGGATTTTGATCTACACTGCTTTCTCCTTTTCTCATCTAACCTTTCAGCTCATGCAGAGCAGAGTAAAAACTGGAATGCAAGCAAGGTACCAACACTGGGACCATAATTCTCGCAGGCAGCCAACCCTTTGCTCTTAATGTCACAGCCTTGCAGAGGGGTTTTTCACCTGTTACCCTCTAATCCCCACTGTGTTTAATCTGAATCCTGCCCCTATCTCTTTCCTGTTCAAGCTGTACCTCCTCAAGGATAAGAACTGAGCATCCCACTGCAGCAAACCTGTTTTGGTTCCTGGGCTCAGAAATTCCATGGACACAAGTCATTAAACAGATGTTGATTTGAGCACTAGTGAGGAATCATTCCCTGTATTGCAAGAAGCCACAAGGCCACCAAGCACCTTCTGCCATTTCCACCCAGAAATTTTGCCCTGTAGAGATTGTAAGTACTTTATTGTACTTCTCCAGAGTTTTCAGACATCTTGAGCAGAGATGGAGGCCCAGTCATAGCTATTTCTGTGGATAGCAAGGCCAAAGCTTGAGGGGAAGGGGAGACAGGCTCCCACGTGCTGCCCTGTACTGTTAGACCTGTTCCTCTGCCCTTCTGCTCTCCTATCTAACCAAGCCCAGAGCACCAAGGACAGGCTGCCTCTCACTTGTCTTGCATCCCCTTGCAGATAAGAAAACAACCTTTTATCCTTAAAACTGGATCCCTATTTACAGGCAGCCAGATGTGTGGATTTGGGAATTAGATACAAATACACATTTTTCTCCCTGTGAGTCCAACTCCCTGTCATTGTGAGTAAAACTAACAGAAGAGAATGGCAGGCACAGAGAAATGAGTTTCCACTGCTCAAGTGCAGCCAGGAAGAGGTTGGGAAAATATTTTGGTGCCTATTAAATCATCTGAAAAAAAGCATTTCAGTAATATAAAGGGCTTTTCCTTCTCTTCCTGTTTTACACCTTTGAATATAGTTTTTAACTGGATTTTCTTCTGAGCTCATATATAAGTTACTTCTTTCTTTGTAGAGAGCTTCAATAGTGCTAAACCTGGGCCAGTCCTGTGCTGCTGGATGAGAAGGTGCTGGGAAATCACACAGAAAGCCAAGTGCCAACCTCATGGAAAGGAAGGAGGAAGTGATCAATTTGTATGAGTGTAATTGTGGCTTCTGGGTCTAAGTCCAGAATTCTCCAGTAAGTTCTGTTCTAGATAATTTTTGATTCCTACATTTCAGTTTCAAAACGATGTCATGGGCTCCCCCACTGTACTCCTCTTTCCTGACACTGTTCCTCATAGTAAGAATGTGCAGTACCCTAATTTGCAGATGCTTTTTCCCGCCCAACCATCCTGCAGAAAATATTCTTGCAATGCTGTACTAAATAGTTGAAGTACATTTAGGAAGGTCAGACATAGTCAGGCCATACAGAGGTATCCGCCAGTCTGAAGTGGAAGGATTTCCAAAGAACAGTATTGGCTTTGTGTCCTCGCATGGGTGACAGGTTGGTTCTGAGTCTGCAGGAACTGGGGGGGGCTGTACCTTTGGAGGACAATCCAAAACACTCTTTAGAGTTGTAGTTTTCTCTAATTTCCAGAATCTTTACTCTTATTAACACAGAAACCACCCAATTAACCAATTGTCTCTTTTCTTCTCTCCCTGTCTTTGCTGTGTGTGTTTGGATGTTCCAGTTGTTACCCATTCCTCTCCCGATTTATCACCATCCTCTCCTTCCATTCTTTCCTCATGGTCCAGATTTCTGCTCCCTTTGCCTTCTCATTTCTCTCTTTCCTGTTGCTTCTGTGCCCAAAGCATCCTGCCAGTGCCTCTCTTTACCTCTCTGCCTCATTCAAGTCCCCTTTAACAAATTTTTCCTTTCAAAATGCCCACAAAGAGCAACTAATAATGAGCCAAAAGAACACCATGAAGTCATTCACCTCTTTGATGCTGTCATGCACCCTGTCTCTTCTGTGTTCAGTCCCTTGCAGTGTGGGCTGCCTTTCACCTCACTCAGTCATGCCCAATGCCGAGGAACTTCATAAATAATTAGGGGATGCAATTTGGTTTGGAGAATGAGGCATTGACCTTGCTCTGCTCTCAGCCCTGCCATTAAGCTGCTAAATGACCTTGAATAAGTTTCTTAACCTCATCTGTCCCAATCTGTCTCCTCCTGTGACTTTTTTCAACAAAATGTATAAGCTCCTGGGATCTTATGTCCTACTAAACACTCTTGAACAAAAGGGCCCTATTTTCACATTGTTTGTCTCAGCTGGGACTTATCCCTGTAACCAGACATCTACAACATCTACACCTGAGCTACTCACGGAAGTTTCCTAGACAGTCAGAGGAGAACAATAGGCCGGTTTAGGTTTAAGTAAATGTAGGCTTCACCATAGGGGTAAAGTTAATTAATCCATCTGAATGCTTGCATCTTGAAAATAGTCCCCCAAATACTAACAGATTGCAATTCTTTGTTGCATTTAGCTGAAATATCAAATCATTTTGGGATGTCTAAAATGCATTTTTTAATAAATTAACTATTCTATTCAAAATTTCACCCAGACCTTTTTGGGAAATACTAAATATTTGAGGGGTGATTTTTCTAAGTCTTACCAGTAGTTTCTTTTAAATGGATTCTTGAATTTCTGCTTCCAGAGGAAGTTTTAGCACATTTCACACTCCTGAAGGGCTGTAACTGTGCACAGCGCATGCAGATACACAGACACCAGCAGGTGAGCACAATGCACACACCCCAGAGGTTCTGTGTTGGTTTTATGAAAGCAGAAAGCCAGACCTCCTTAACATCTCAAGAACCACAGCAGGACCTAAACCTGCATGTAACACCACAAAAAATAAGACGTGACAAGGACACTTTTCCTGCCTTAAATGAGAACTTACATGAAATGGAATCTGTTGAAGAGTTCATGGCAAGGAACACTGTGTATTCCTACCCAAAGGAAGAAGTTTTGAGAACAACAGACCTTTTGCACAGCAACTGGATGAAGAAGTCATGTCATACACTAAATATGCAGAAATGGAAGAGCTGGAGAGCTGACTGGCATGAACATTACACCAGCACTGTTCATCAGCATCACCTTGTACTGCAGGAGAATTTTGGAGTGTCTTTGAAAAAGACTAAATAACAGAATGATTTTTTTTTAAATGCCAAAGTTTTGCCAAAACCTATTTCATGCACTCTACAAAGGGGTGTCTATGAGCAACAGGGAGGGAAACAATAATAATAAACTGGAGGAATAGCTTTCACCAGCTAACAAATGAATTGCAAATAGCACACATGTCAGACACACTAATTCTAACAGAAAACTGTTACAAAACAGAAATCAAATGAGATTGTGACTGGGAAAAATAGCTTCTTCATCCTTAGAAAAGGAGACACACTTCCCTGAGTAAAGAATCAGTCTATAAAAGACTGAAATATCTGGACTTCACAAGCTAATTTTTGTGCCAAAATAAAAAAAAAATATGTATCTATATATATTTATATATATATGTATGTATATATACATCCCCATTCAACCACCCCCAAATCCAGAGCACCTAGAAAGATTACTACAGAGTGTGGGGTCTGCAATGCCAGAGACCTTTTAGAGCCACCTGAAACTGGATTAGCACAACCCAGAGAATCGGTCTAGCCCTAGAAGAAAACCTTCCACAAGGAAGAAAATTCAGGCAATTAATTCAACTATTAGTTACAGTTATTGAAAATGCCTGTGCCAGCTGTATGAGGCTGGAGAATTCATCAGGGACAATGGAAAACAGAGGTGGACTCAGATCCTGTACAGGAGAGAGGAGTTAGTACCTTCCTGTGAAACTCTTCCTCCCAGAACTACTCAGGAAGGGCTGGTAAAATGTGGAGGCTTAATTATTTCAGCTCATGTGAGTTTGACACTCCAGAGAAATACCAGAGTGTCTTGTAATTCTGAAAACTGGAATTTACTCAGCTTAGTTTGAAGCCAAGGAATCCACCTCTGTATTCAGCAGCTGGAAATGTGAAGAAGGGGAGATACAACTAGATAACTGGATAGGAAGCTTCATCAGTTCCCACATGCCTCCTATTCCATGTCACTGCATTGACTTGTAGATTCCTAAGGAAAGAGGGGATTCTCAGTTTTTAATAACTCTGCTGAGACTACTGCAGTAGAACTTTGTAATGTGAACACCTGGTAACTGAGGACAGAATGGTGGTTAATCATCTCATTCTGAATGGGGCACCAGCGCAAACACCATTTGCACTTGCTACCAGGCAGGACTGGACTGTAGCTGGGCTTGGAAAAGTAAATTGTATCTTTTGACAAGCCCCTTAAGCCATCCTGTTCAAGGAAGAAACAGCACTGAGATATCACAGAAAAGGAATTCCTTTCTTGAAGAACGTGTCTTCTGTTTAGAGCTATCTCTCTGGGGCAGTAAGATTGTGCAGGCCAATAGAAAGCAAAAGTGATGTGCAGGTGCTCTGAAACAGCCCAGGAGCAGCCACAGATGAATCCAAACTACAACCCTCCCATCTTATTTGAGGTAGAGCAGTGACAGCCAGCATCTTCAGAGACTCACCTTGACATGTCCTCAGAGAGGATCAGCAGCAGTCTTGGGATCACTGAGGAGTCCTAATAGTTATGGCAAAGAGTTTTAGAACTGAATAGGGCTAAAAGAAGAAAATATTCCATAGAAATTAGTCTGCAAAACAGCACAATGTCATAGAGGGCGAAAGGCTTCCTAAACATTCTGTGTTGAGGATGTAATTTTGTACTAAACTTCCCCAAAGAATTTAATCACTGGTTCAAACATAACCATTTTGTGCTCTTTGGGTTAGTAAATAATGTTCTGCTGCAATGCAAGCACTTGTGTCTGACTTCTATAAAATTACAGCTTATTTCTTTCCTTTTGGGCAAAGAGCAGTTCTGATGGCAGTCAGTGAAGGAAAAGGGTGCTTGAGAAACATAAGTAAGAGGGTGGCTTTGTAGTGAAGATTCATTTAGACAATTTGGTATCTATTACAAGATGAAATCACACAGTGTCTGCATGCAAATGAGGGGAGGTAGTGAAAGGGAACCTCACACAGTGAGAAGGTCCTTTTTCTTCATTAGCATTTACAAAGTCAGTAAGTGACATAAGTATGGGATCTGATGACTGGAAGCACACTGGACATGTCCTGCTTGTCACAGGCTCCAGGGCTCTGTGCTGGCACCATCTGCTACTATCACGTTCAGGTGCTCTCTGCATCCACTTGGCTTTGGGGATATATTACCATAGTGGAAGGGTTCTGTAACCTCACATAGGTAGGGTGGGGGTGTCTACTGCTGCACACAAGGAAAACCTTTGTCTTTTAATTCTTTGGCCCTTGGGCAAAACGGCTGCACTTAGGGGAAGGTAGTAAAGATCTTCTCAGATGCCACACTGTCTGTGGCTGGAAAGCAAGAAAAACAGAGAGTGAGACACAGAAAATTACAGTGCATGCCCCCAAATTG
Source organism: Sakesphorus luctuosus (assembly GCA_013396695.1). Classification (NCBI taxonomy): domain Eukaryota; kingdom Metazoa; phylum Chordata; class Aves; order Passeriformes; family Thamnophilidae; genus Sakesphorus; species Sakesphorus luctuosus. Next base: position 459,353 of record VWZD01005481.1, on the reverse strand, counting down.
TCAGTGTTTAACAGGCATTTGGACAATACTCTTAATAACATGCTTTAACTTTTGGTCAGCTATGAAATGGTCAGGAAGTTGTACTAGATTGTCACTGTAGGTCCCTTCCAACTGAATGATTCCATTCTATTCTATTCTGTCATCAGGGATAGAGGGTGTATTCCAAGAAGTGGGGTCAGTTGTCTTTGCCCTCAGGAAATGTCAGGAAAACAAGACACAAAATTCTCACACAGCATGACGGTAGCAAATAAAATAATTCCTGTCATGCTCCATGATTGCTGTGTGTGTGAGAAGGGATGGGAGCAAGGGAGGAAGGCAGTGGATGGCCTTGCAGCAGGGCAGGTGGTTTTGAGCAGCTTCCAGATGGCACTGGCACAATATGCTCTATCTATCTCATGAAGAAAGTGGATCTGTCACTCAGAGCCACTCAGAGAGAGTTTCTTTTCACTCTGCTGGAAGTGTTTGACTTTACCTGGCAGTTTCTTACTGTTAGCCATGAAAAAAAGACTTTTATCAGTTGCAGTGGAATAGTCAGAACTTCTTTATTGTCAGTTCTGTTGAAACAGGGGGCCAGTGATAACTGGAAGAGCTGGCAGCCTGTGCAGGTTGACATGAAAAATAATTTGCTGAGCTCTGCCATTCAGATAAGGACAAAGGATCAGGGGGGAAGAGTGTGACTTAAACAAAAATCTACAATTTGGCAAAAGCCAAGGCAGCAGAAGGGTATGGGTGGCAGATACTTCCAAAGCAGGAGTTGTGGAAATAGCATCTAAAAGATGAAGTAGAACTGGCAGGTGGCTAAAAAGCATTTACAAGATTTTCTGCAGAAAGGAAGGAAGCGACAGAAAATCCATACAATAAGACCAAATGTTCAAAATCTTCCCACCACTCTCACCTAACCCCATTATTGCACAGAAAAAAAAAAAGAGAGAGAAAAAAGATATCTTAGGTACAGCTTTAAAACAGGAAATAATTTGCCTGAAATGACACCAAAAAAAGCTGGTTTTGAAACACTTTCTTTTCAATGACATCGGTAAATGGCCAGAACAAGATGGCTCAGAAGAACAGTAGGCAGCTTTGTATGGTTTGATTGCAGAAAGGAGTCAGCAGGAACAGTAATCTGAATGTCTTTAGGCCTGATATTAATTCTTTTTAGACCAGCAGTGGATTTGGAATATACTGTTAGTAAGCTTCACATGCCATACCCTAATTACTGTACTCACATACAAGAAATATTGTTGGAAAGCAGCAGCCCCTGCCTTGGCCTCCTGGTGCAGGAATCCATGAGACAATGCACTTCCCATGAGCCTTTCAACAGGCCACACAAATGTTTCCTGCAGAGAAAAGGCAAAAAGGAAATCTGATGAAGGCTGGGGCAGGGGAGACAAAGGGAAGGAGGGAATGGGTAGTGATAAAATGGTGAGGACAGAGAAGCACTGGCTGCTCTGAGGGGCTGGCAGGACTGGGGTAACCCATTTTTTGCAGCACATTGTAGCATTTGGTCACGTGAAGGACAAGAAAAACCAGCACAGGGACCTTCTCCTGTGCCTCCTACCCCACTGGTACCATCACTGCTGTGCTGGACCATGACAGCAGCAGATGAACAAGATATTAGGGATATTACTGTGTTTAAAGAATTAATTCAAACTAAGCTGCTGAAAAGAATTATAATTTTTAAATCTCCAAATATTCCTTGAAGGCAGCTCCTCAGCAGGAACTGAAGGAAAATAGGCTGGTTATGGTTTAATAGACTGGTCCCAAAGAGCTTTTTGTGAAATACTTACAATATTATAAACAAGAAATGTTGTAAGGATCTCTAAAATGGGAATTTACACAAAGTATCGTGCCTTTTATTTGCATATGACCTCAATGATTATGTGCAACATTTGGCCGTCCTCACAGTAAGTGCCACATTCTGGTTAGAGAAATATGATGCCTTTGTTTTGGCAGAAAATAAATCTCTTAAGGTAATCAAAAATTCATGTAACTTATTCTAAAAATATGCCCTCCAAAACTGTCTGTGCCAGACAAAACAGGAGAAAATATTTGCCTTTGACAGGGATATTGATCTATAAAATGTTTCTTTTCTTCTTTGCCCTCTTGATTCTCTTCCAAGCCCCCCTCTTCTGGTGCTTTCAAAGGAGTGAGGACTTCTGGGAAGGACATCTTGAAATACAACTTAGTCAGCCATGCCCTGAATTTTATTTACACTGAGGAGGCCTTTTGCACTATTCTGGCAATTTAGAGAAGGATTACATCCATTTTTAGCTCTTTAGACTTCTCCCAGCATGTATAAGGGCCTTTGTGTGAACAAGGCCTCAGTATGCACATTATTGCAAAGTTGCTTTGGATGCCCTCTCCCCTACATAGAAATAAATGGAAGTGGATCTGGAAAAAATGTTTCACTTCCCATGAAAGTCAATCCACCTAGACAGGAATCCTCATAAAGAGAAACACTGCTCCAGGCAGGGATTTCTCTGAATGACCCGAGTGTCAAGGTGTTCAGGAGGTGGAGTGGTGTACACTGGTGGCTTTATAATGCCACAGTGACAAAAAGCAAGCATGCTGGCTTCAAAATACAAGGTTTGGGATCGCTGGAACAGCAGCTGGGCTAGTCCAGTGGATCTGGCCCTTGCTGTATCAGTTGTGGAAGCTAATTTAGACCATCTGTGGCTTCCTTGAGTTCATCACTACTCACCTCTGACAGATTTCTAAGTTGAAGTGTGGAGGAATTGCACTGCTATGGCCTTCAAGATCAGGATTTTGTTTACTTTTGCCCACTCTTCTTCAAAGACCAAACAGCACCAAAAAACATTGCAGATTCCTGACTGATCTGACTACAAAGCAGGGGAAATTTTTGGTGAAGGTTTTTGTTCAGCAGAAAACAGCAAGTCACTGGAGGGATGGCATTTCCAAACAACAAATATCCCACCTGTCTCTTTGACCTGGCACCCTGTCACAGCAGAAGAGTGATGGAATAAAGCTTTTATACAGTTGACTGCTGTTGCCAAGTCTCATTTTTCCACCAAGGGCTCTATTTCTCCATTAGCAAATGTTTTTATTTTGGGCAGACTACAATGCCCTGTTTGTGTTTGTTTGGCAAGCCATGGCTATGCCTGGTCAAAGGCAGGAGGACACACAGCCTATCCCTTATGTGACTGTCTTTTAACAGCTCTGAAAGGCTGCTGGGGGGCAGCTGTCCCTGCTGCTCCCACACTGCCCTTCAGGCAGACCCTTACTGACATAAACCAATATCACCTATTAAACAGAAGCTGACATACAGCTCTTGAGGGACAAAAATCAGACAAGAAAGCGTTTAAGTATTGAATCTGCTTGCACAGACTTTAAATTTCTCTGTTTGCAAGGAGGAAGAACACAGAGGCTTACTCTGAAGTCAATCATCTTCAAAATGCAGTCAATAAAAGCAGTGTACAACAGCAGCAGGTAACCACAAATGCCAAATGAACCATCATACATTCTAGGACAGAGGATGTAAGAAAATCTGGTGATGGGACCATTCTTTTTCCTGGAATACTGTATGTCTAAAACAGCAGCTTAACAAAACCCCTCCAAGATCAAGGGACATTTGCTGTTAGGGACCAAAGGAATCTCAGGCTTCCTTAACTGAGGGGCCTTCAAGGCCTGATGGAGCACTGAAAATGGTCTTTCAGGTTCTCTTTCTCTCATTTCTGATCTATTTTTTATTTGCAGTTATTGGCAGAACTAAATCACTCTTTCTCCTGATTCTCAAGTCACACTTTCACACGGAACAGGCTTAACATTTTTTCATGATATAAACTGGCATTCAAAAATCTGAAAATATATATCCATATCTTTGTGCATACATGTAAGTACACAGAGGGTAGCAAGGACTTCAGCCTTAATATTCAAAGAAATCCTTCAGGTCTTCAAACTTTGTGACAGGACTTACTGTTTTCAGTGGCCTTTGAGAGATGTTACAGTGCTCCTGGTCCTTCTTTCCACGCAGACCTCAGAGATGACAGGTCAGCTCCCTAGTTAATAATACTTTCATAGTTTTTGGAGCCAAATAGTAAAGGTATCATATCTCATATATGATCTCTTATAACCTTTCAGATTGTTCTTTGTGGTTTTTATCCAGTGCATAACTTTCAAGGAAACTCAATGAAAAGGTAAGCAGATCATCTCCATGCTGTATCGCATCACCTTCTCAATGCAAGACCAAGCCTGGGATCCAAGACCAGGGCTACACACAGGCCCATGTTGGGCCAGCTACTTGGAGTCACGTCACTCAGAGCTGCATCTCTGGAGGCAGGCTTTTTTTGACTGCTGATGAACAAAACAAGTTCTTCCATCTCCTCCTTGGAACCTGGAAGCACCTGATGACAACTAGACCTGAGGTCACAGAACCATCTGAATCTAATCAAGCTCCCACCTTTTTCCCATCAGAGAGAGGATACTACAAATTCCTCATGTGAAGAAAAGGGGAAGCTGCTCATGAAAATCAGCCATGGAAAAAGAGCTGGGAATTCATGAGTAGTGAGAGTGATTATACACTGTCAAATTAAAATGTGTTCCTCTCTTGGAGAAAACATCCTTCATGCCATTGCTTTTACAACACACATCCAGTGACTCAGTTAAACTGCTTGGAGGGAGTGAAAGGCAGTAACATCCCTCCTGAGGAGAGTGTAAGGGCTTTCCTGCAGACACCATAGTTTTGCCTTAAACTGTGTGCCCAAATCAAGTAATTTTCAGTTTCCTTTGCAAAAGCAGGATGGAATCAGATGTAAGAATCACTTGCTGAATGGCCATAAGAGGTTTTTGCACAGCTTGGTTGAGTTCCTTCCTCCACCCCTTCTCCTGGCAGATCCTCCAGAAAAGAGCTAAAATAATAATCTCATGAGATTATCTATTCCTGACAGTTCATTACACTACTTTGAATGGGATTCTGGCTTCACTTTAAAACTGGAGGTGGTTTTGCCACTCATGAATGATTTTTCATTTGCTGTAAAAACTCAGTGTTGTGGGAATGTGCCATTTCAGTAACAAACCGCCTTTCACCAGCACTGCTGGTCCCTTTCATACTATAGTTAGGATCAGTCTCTGATTTTAATGGACAGGAGTTTCACAGAGTACACAGAGGCTCCTTCATGCTGGGCTGCTCTTGACTTCTTGCTTAGAAGATGGGTCAGCCAGTGTGATGGCACAGAATTATATCTGACAAACTGATCTTTATGTCTCCAGGACCTGCGTTATTAAATCAGTGGGAGTGAGTCTCATCAGATCTTCAGTAAGTTTCTGCTTTTACTACTGGGACAATATTTTCTGTACATTTGCAGAAACACAGCCATGTTTAAAACTCTTATTTCACAGGTTTGCCAAAGTAATAAGCTCTAAGTAGTTCCAAATCTGTAACTGTAAACCAGTCCTTTTTTTCCCTTGGAGAGACCAGTATTTTGTATTAGAATTTTGCATGTCTGTGTAAGATCTTATACAAGTATGCACAGAAGCACAGATTGTTGCATGAGTTGCCTTTGAATGGAAATTTCCCATAAATATAAATTAAACTACTCTACGCAAGTGAATACAGTACAAACACAATTATGTCACTGTGTTTCTTACATATTTTGGCAAATTAGTAGGATCTGGTTATCAAATTTATGATGCTCTGCTTCCATAATAAATAATATGTGAACCCATTAAAACTGTGTTTCTCATATATCACTAACTGCAATAGAGCAGCACATGTGCAAACATAATCTCCTTTCTAAAGCCAGATACTGTATATCAAACTTCAGGGTTTTCTATGTGGCTTGTTTGCAATATCCTTGGAACCTGGGGAATTCAATTGTTTGCTATGTATTTGTGACCTATAAAATATTTAGTTCATTTCTCCAAAAGTCAAATATGTGTCCCACTCAGCAGATTCACCTGAGTTTTCATTCAATATCCTCGACCACCAGATCCAAGTCTTAATCTGCTAATCACCAGCAGAAAGCAACCCCTTTATTTTTAACTTGCCTGGAGAGAAGGAGGTTCAGGGGAGACTTTATCAGTTGTAGCCAGGTGGGGGTTGGTCTCTTCTCCCAGGTAACAAGTGACAGAATGAGAGGAAATTACCTCAAGTTGTGCCGGGGAAGTTTATATTGGATAGCAGGAGAATTTTCACAGAAAGGGTTGTCAGGTGTTGGAACAGGCTCTCCAGGGAAGTGGTGGAGTCATAATCCCTGGAAGTGTAAAAAACCCATGTGGATATGGCACTTGAGTGCATGGTTTAATAGTGAGCATGGCAGTGGTACCAGGTTGTTAACTGGACTTGAACTTAAAGGTCTTTTCCAGCCTCAACAATTCTATGATTCTATGAAAATTACAGGTATAGACAAATTATTTTCTGTTAATATAAGATCTTCCAGCTCCAGTCTCAACTCAGAAATGTCAAACCACTTCTACTCTCCTTGTCCCTTGTATTTGTCCCTTTTACAGGCACAAGCAGGTAGGTTTTTTAGCATCCTACAGCAATTAATCTTCAGACAATTTTATATCCTTTGCCTTCCTCATTAAACAAAAAAGTACAACCACCTCGACAGTGAAAAAAACAGGGGATAGAAAAATTAAATAATTCTTGTGTGTGTCTATGTGTATATATAAAAATATACAAAATTTGTTATTTTTATTATTGCTATAATTGGTATTGGTTTTGTTATTATTGTTAATGGGGTTTGGGGGAGGTTAGGGGAGGAGTTTTTTTGTTCAGTTGTTTTTGTTTTCCTGGTTGCACAGAGACTCTGTGGACAAGGCATTTCCCTGTAGCACCAGTGCAGTACTGAGAGCCACCCTTCCTTCAGGCAACAGATACCAAAATACCAAAGCTTTTGCAAATACCCATGAATTCAATTGGAAAAAAGTGTTGCTCTTTCTGTCAGCAGCACCACCTCTCACTGCAAAAGAAGCAAACTGGAGTTTGGATAACAGCTGGTAATTGTCAGCACTTTGCCTTACTGCACAGCAGCTTCCAAATACTCCTCTCCCTCTCACCCACATTCAGTTGCGAATTTTCATTTGAGTGAACATTTTCACCCTGTTCTGTTCCTGACAGAGCTCAGAGAAGCATCAGTGCTGTTACAGCCTTCTAGTACACTGTTTACTAAATAATCCTTCATTACTTCCCACTGACTGTTTTCTTTGGAGGGAAACAAACATTCTTACAAATACAACAGATGACATATGAAACTATAAAAGTGCCTATTGGGTAAATGAAAGATCTCCTTTATTCTCAAAAACATCCAGCTTTACAAGTCTAGTGTGGAGTGCTGTACCATGCCAGACACATTTGGAAACCATTCCAACTATCACTTTGAAACTCTGCCCATTTAAAAGTTTTGGCAACTTTAATCACAGCCACAAAAGCTTCAGCAAAATTGTTGGTTTAATGAGTCCAGTTCTACCAGGAAGTGACAAAGCAAGCCATGCCATCTGTTTGCATCTACCCACATTTAATCTATTAATGTGAGCCAAACTTACAGTCATCAGTATTGTTTTCCTGGGATCATTATCTGGCCTAAAAATAAGCTATGGGTCTTACTCATTGCTGAAGTAATTGAAATCAAATTCTTACACCAGATTTAAGTTAGACCTAATGCTTTTTTGGCCAGAAGAGTAAACAGGAAAAGTTCAGCTCCATATGCCATGAATGCAAGTGAACCTTGGCTAAATAGACAAATGCTTTTTTCACATATGCATGACAAGCTGAGAACTAACTACACTTATGGGTCACAGTGTCTGTTTTCTGAACCTCTGTGGAGTTAAAATACGTGGAATAAAAACAAGTTTAAAAGATGTTACTATGTTCTTATGCTACTATCAAGTTTCAATTCAATGATCCAACATGCAGTAGCTAAATAAATCCAACTGGCTACTTTTCTATGCAAGCCCTAGGTCCCTCAAGATTTTTTTTTCTTTTTTTACCATGTATTTTACACAGTTATAAAACCTTTGGACAGTGGCAATGATAAAACATGGATATGGGCATTACTGGCTTCCTTATACTTCAGGGCAAAACTTAACACTACAAATTGATTTGACACTCCAAAGAAAGCCACTGCTGAGAAATGCCAGCTTACATTCCATGATGTCTCTGTCTACACACTAAGAATGGAGCTACCAGGGTTGAGAGTGAACTGAAAGGACCTGGAGCAATTCTTGGAATCTAATTCTGAGGATGAGCTCTAGTTACATCTCAGTTCCCATACAGGGAGTATTGTCTCAGTAAATTCCAACTCCCCACCTCCTTATTCCACCCTCCCTCAGTTTGCCCTCATTTTCCAGCCTCTGGGACACTGTCACATGGCTTGAAAGAAAAGCTAAGCAAGATCTACCAAGATCGCTGCTCTGGTCAGCACCAGGATTGTGGAGATGCCTTGAAGTACACTTGATCTGCAATTTAAAGTAATTTAAAATCATAGAATCTTAGAACTGTTTAGGTTGGAAAAGACCTTTAAGATCATCAAGTCCAACTCTTAACCAAAGACATCTCTTCACACCTTATGCTTCAAAACTTCTTGAAGATCATGCAAGGGAAAGATTAATATTTTCAGACAGGGGTGATGAGAGCTTGTGAGGAACAAGGAGCACCATCCTCCTTGTCTAGGAACACACATCCTTCCTGCTGGAATAATTAAGCCTGGGAAGAGGAGTTATTTATCTCATTTTTGATGGCTATGAGTCAATACCCACACAAAAGGAGATGCACAGGTGGTGTCTACCTCTTGTTTAACAACAGGTTAACAAAAAATAGATAAGTAAAGCAAAAGAAGAAAAACTGTAAGCTTTTTAACACCTGTAGGGTCTGGAACAGAACATGTCTATCAGATGGAGAAACTAATTTTCCTGGTTTCTTACTTGTTTCCTGCATATAAGAATAAATATATGTGGGATCAGTATTCCCCAACACTTTTAAACATGGTTTACTATAAGCAAGCCATTAGTTTCCCTGGCTGAAAATAGATATGCTCCTGCAATAGGAATAATTCTTTCCAGTTCCTCAGGCCTTTCATGACTTTATTTCTTACTTGTTCAAAAAACTACTTATGATCACCTACATCCTCTGAGTTAATGGGACAATTTTTTCTTGTTGTTTTCAGCTTATGTTATGATCTCTGAGACTATCCTGGATTTAGGGATTTCAATTTGGTCTTTAGTGGCTCATATATACCACAAATCTAATACAAATCACAGGGCACAGACTAAAACAAAATGTGCAACTGAGGATGGCATTTCTGTAAAAGCCTGGAGTGCTGTAGTACATTGGCAGGATACTCTGTCATGGCTAAGAATTATTATATTCATAAATCTGTACCACACAAACTGAATCCTCTGATCTAAATGAAATTACTCTGGTTTCATGGCAGTGCTACTTAGATTGCATTACAGTCCCATTATCCATGGCCTTATTCTGGCCATAAGCGATGACAGATTCCAGTGCCTGCTATAGCAATATTGGCCATTTACTCTCAGTGCTACAACAATAGGCATAAACAATCTGTTTTGCAAAGATTTGGTACAGCTTGATCCACATATTCTGCCTTTCAATCAAACTTTTAAAATATATCAGTCTTCTATTTTTCAACCCTACTCCTTTTATCTTGCATGCCTGATTCTAAATCATTAGAATTTCACTAAACTGTGACATGAGCAAACTTTTCCAGCATTTTCTGCCCCCTTAATGCCAAAGGTCACAGTGTTTCAATTTTTTAAAATCACCATGTTTTATCTCACACTATTTAAGATATCAGTACAACAGGTTCTGACATTGCAGGATGTTATAGGGTTTAGTGTTGATTTCTCTTAAACACAATAAAGTGCAGTTCTCAAACCCAGATTACATAAAGCATCACTGGGACAGATGACCCCAAGAGCACAAGAACTGCAGCACTCCTGGAGAGAAGCACAATGCCTGGTCCAGCTCTGACTCTTGGCTCTTAAACCAGCTGCTGAGGTAAAAATGGTGTAAACGAGCAAATTCAGTGTAAACTCCAAAGAAAATTTATTCCTAGCCCACCAGCCCTAGGTATTAGATTAAGCTCTGAAAAAGAAACATAGCAAATAATTATGGAGGAAGAGAAATGTATTTTTTTTATGTTTTAGTTCCATGTTATTTTCTTAGTGCAAGAAGAGATTTATGCTGGTCTTGGATAGCATAGCAGTGGGGTGGCAGCAACAGGGGACAAGGGAACATCATGCAGTAGTTGATTTTAAAAGGAAAGTACTGGTTTTTAGTAACAAACACATTTCTGCACTTTGGATGCCATGCTGCTGTAGAGGAATACACAAACAATTCCCCTAAATATGTAGACACATCCTCTGCTGTCTAGCACCAGTAAATACAGACCTTAGCCTCCAAATACAAAAAGGGAGATAAACCACAATCTGGTTTGATGTTAAAATAGCAATTTAATAACTGTTGTAATTGCCTGGATTTTTTATTTTTGAAGCTAAATCCAGACCACCATCCATATTTAGGGAGCACTGGAGCATGGGCCGCCTCTCCAGCGCCAGTTCCCCTGGAACGCCGCAGCAATGAATCAGTCACACCACACTCCAGCTGTCTCACCATAAACTCCCCTGCAGCAGCTCCAGGAGTTCACAGTAGCAGCACTAATTTTTACCAGCTGAGGGCTTGAGCCTTTATCTCTTGTTTAGACTTCAGAACAGACCTCAGATTTCGGCAGCGTGAGCCTCCTCTGAACAAAGGGCTGATCTTTGGGTTGCCCCGTTTTTGCTCAGCGCTCTGAGCGCAGGGACCGTTCCCAGCAAGGAATGGGGCGTTCACAGTTTGCTCTGCTTGGAGAGCAGGATCTCCCTCTCCCTGCAACAGCGAGCAGCGCTGGGGACAAAATGACATCTAATACTTGGGAAAACAGTGCCGTGGATGCGGGAAATAGAGTACCTACCACAGGGGTGCTACTGAAATGACACTGGCCCCATGTGCCAGCTTCGCAAAAAAGAACACTTTGTTCCTGCCTGGCCTTGGCAAGCTTTTAACCCTGGCTAATTTAACATTAAAGCTACACTAGCTGTCTGAGATCCATATTGTTAGAGCCAGCTGGATATGCCAAAAATTACAAAGGGAGTGAGCTTTTTGCCTAAACAAATAATACTGACTGTCACTTTGTATCAGGACTTAATCCTGGTAATGAGCTACAGGCGGGGCAATTTCCCTGATTGAATGCGTTTTTCAGAGACCATTTCCACTCACTGTATTGCTTGCTGATAGCCATAAGGTATGTACTGTAATCCCAACTCCCCTCTTACTCAGCAGTTCATTATTTAGAGTGCCTTTTGCTTCCACATCCACTCAATCCTGTTATCTCCACCACTGCCAAAAGAAAATGCTGTTCCCATTCATTGCAGGGTTTCCAAGCTGTGCTCAGATTTGCATGGGGCTGCAGATTCATATTTTGTGTTGTGTAAGTGATTTGGGGGAGGTTTCATCTGGTTTCACAATAGTTCTGTTTTGCTGTACTGAATATTGGAAAGTTCACAGGATGTAATTCATTCAATTAATTAAACAGCAATGAAAATGAAGTAAATTCCTTGGTTATTCCACTTCGGATCCTTAAGATCTCACACTATGCTGTGTAGAAACAGGCCCATGGATTGGATATATTTAACATATCTGATTACATACGAAAATTAGTCCAGAAATGTGATTTATGTTAATAACAAAAACTATATTTATTTTTCATTTATGTTGCTTTAATTTGATCCTACCATGGTTTCACAGATGTAGAAGCAACAAGAGAAAGGTTTTCTTTGCTCCTGAAAACAACTGGTTGAACTAATTTCCCTGTTTATGTATGGACATCCCTGGAAGGAAAACTTAACACCACCAAATGAAAAGATGCCACATCAGCTCCCTGGAAACAGGGTGAGTAGCTGTGCTTATATTGATCCTGCTTAGGTGCAGTAGGTTGGGTGAATAATTCTTCACTCAAGTTTTGCTGTGGGACATCCTGGTTTTCTTACCTCCACTTGGTTTCCCAGGAAGAAAGGGATAGGAGAGGAGGCAGCCAGGATACCTGTTTGCCTGTCCTCTGAGTGAGAATGCACCATTTCAGGTCAAACATTTTGGGTTTATGATCTTTATTATTTGGTTGACAAAGCAAATATATGAAAAATCTGCATATATATTAATGGACATGAACTCTTTAAAAGATCACCTCTCTTGGAAAACACTTCTTTTGCTTGGAAAGTAGTTGTGCTGCTGAAAACCCCCTCAAGACCGGTGCTAGTTCCAGGCATAGGACTGGCACACCTCAAGTCCCTTGGCTGACTGCAGATAACTGCCACAAATGATTTACTGCTTGTTTAACCAAGTACCAGACAAAAAGGGCTATTTTGTGTCAAATGGACAAGCATCTCTTTGAGCACAGGAACTAATAAAAGCCTGGCCTCCAGCAGGCGCTATCTCAGCTTTGTTTGTTTTTACCTGAATTAGCTTAGTACTGCAGTGCGATTTCACCCTTATTACACATTAGGAAGGCTACACATTGTAGCACTAAGCTCAAGGAAAAGTTCACACAGAGTTCACAGCTAATTAGCCATCACAGGCTGCACAAGGAAAAGCAACCTTGATGGTGAAGTGGATTCTTGTGTGTCTGGTATGACTGAGCCACACTGGGGTGGGTTTTTACAAGCCTGAACACTATTGCATCCAGCTGGTGGCTTTCCCTCAGTGGTGAACTAAGAAGTGCTGTCACTCCCCTCCCAGTTTGCACATAATGTTTACTGGAACATCTGTTAGAAATATTGGAGTTACATGTCACATAAATATTTATGACAGAAAAGCATAACCAAGCATAACTGGGACCCCAAGAATGGATATACATAGCTACTATGTATTTATGTAGTTTACTAAATACCACGTATATAATGCAACTTTTTTTGTCTGGCTTCTCTAAATAAATTGTAAAGTTAAAGTGAGTTGTATCTTTTCCATTTTTAAAAAAATATTATTTGTAGGCTAAAAAATCAGAAGTTAAAAATATACCTGCTATTGCCAAAACAATGTCAGATTTATGGAAAAGTATTCAGACAAAACTCCAACTGCTTGTTGAGCAAATGTGTATTTGTTGCCTTCCTAATTATAACAATCTGATTGCAAGAAGTTTGGTTATTTAGGAAACGTGGTGAAACACATGCAAATATCTCTTGTTACACCACCAAACCCTGGATGTGAGTAGGAACTGTGAGTATGGCTGGTGGGGTATCACCCATGCTTGACTTTCACAGAAATTGTTTCTCACCTTTCAATATTAAAAAACCCCCAAACGTGTTTCTCCATTTTAAAAGTAATTTTTGGCAGCACATAGTTGTATTCAAGGCAGCTCAGTCCAAAAAGCTTCACAAGGAATGAAATCCCCATTTGCTCAGGGAGTCAGGCTCACATATCACTTCTGCCCCACTTGGCTGTGGTTTTGGTGTGTGAGGGGGACACCAGTGGCTCATAAGCTGTTTGCTGACAGTCCTTGCTGGAGTAAATTCACCTCTGGGTGCCAGGCTCCGTGATGGCAAAATCTGGCCTGCAACTGCTGATTTGGCTTTAGGTTTCAGAATCTTTCAGGATCTCCCTGCTACTTCTTAAAAGAAAGATGGAAGAGATTGTGTCCTCTGAATAGTCACAATTTTCATTGTCTTGGGGTCTAAAGAATGTGGATTAAACATTATGTAAAGTTGAGAAAAATATACAGCAAGTACAGTAGTATTTTATTAAATGTGATCTACGCAGTAATGTGGCGTTACATGTGGTGTATTCAAAAAGTTCAATACTGTTGAATGGCAATGAAGTAAAATAAAACATACATTAGCATATCACAAGAAAGCTCTAAGGTAATGTACACAAACTTCCGTGCCTTTTTTTTTTCACTCATAAACTAATTAATTTTTTGGAAACAGGCTGCATTTGTGAATTTTGGAAACTAAATGAAGCACAGCAGGGATTCCAGTTTAATGCCTAACAAAAACTGTTACCCTTTCAACAGTTCTGACAGGCACAGCTGAGTCTTAAAAGAGTTATTCCTTTCTCTCCAACACTGTCCCTTCAAACACTCTGTTGCCAAATTAACAATCAATATTGAAAATTTGCACTTACCCAACAGCATCTTGTTGGTTGCTATTTTCTGATTTACATCTGTCTCGACTGATTCTCAAGGAACAGTGTAGGAATTAACCACTGCAAACAACAGGAAGGCTTTCAACGTGTGCAGAGTTTATATACAGTGTATGTTTATTTGTGACATTTATTTTACAGCTTGTATCTTTAGTGGTAATATTTGTAGCTCCATCATCACCAATCCAGGTAAGAGTTTTAAGGGAACAGTGGTTTGGAACAAAGATTGCCCCAATGAAAGAGGGCTTGATTTGCAATGTAATAAAATGTTTGCACATATGAAAAATGCCTATGAAGTCACTCCTTGGTCTGAGTTACAGAGCCAGGATGGATGGAGCAGATTTCACTGCTGAAGTGTTACAACAATTAATCACAGGCTGTAGGGAAGTCCCTCTGTGTTACAGGAGGAGAACTGCAGGGGAACCACCATGCAAGGACTCCGAAGAGTCTTCCCTGTGTCCCATCGACACACTCTGGCAAACAGTGCCCAAAGCTGCCAATGTCAGCCCACCAGTGAGGCTCTGAACTCTATTTCTGAGCCCCAAGAGGCTGCTGCCTCACCCAGTGTGCAAAAAAACTTCAGCAGACTGAGGACTTAGCATTATTATTGTTATTAGCTGTCTGTGATTTACAGTCTGAAGGACCATGGCTGCAGTGGGGCTTGCTGGTTTCCAGTTTGAGTTAACTGGAAATATAATCATAATCATAGAATCACAGAGTCATAGAATCGATTGGGTTGGAAAAGACCTCCGAGATCATCAAGTCCAACCCTTGGTCCAACTCCAGTCCATTAACTAGACCATGGCACTCAGTGCCACATCCAATCTGCGTTTAAAAATCTCCAGGGATGGTGAATCCACCACCTCTCTGGGCAGCCCATTCCAATGCCTGAGCACTCTCTCTGTGAAGAATTTTTTTCTGATCTCCAACTTAAATTTCCCCTGGCAGAGCTTGAGCCTGTGCCCCCTTGTCCTATTGCTGAGTGCCTGGGAGAAGAGACCAACCCCTGCCTGGCTGGAACTTCCCTTCAGGTAGTTCTAGACAGTGATGAGGTCACCTCTGAGCCTCCTCTTCTCCAGGCTTGTGCTCCAGTCCCTTCAGCAGCCTTGTTGCTCTTCTCTGGACCCGCTCCAGCACCTCAATATCTTTCCTGAACTGAGGGGCCCAAAACTGAACACAATACTCAAGGTGTGGCCTCACCAACGCAGAGTACAGGGGAAGGATCACTTCCCTGGTCCTGCTGGCCACACTAGTTTTGATACAGGCCAGGATCCCACTGGCCTTCTTGGCCACCTGGGCACACTGTTGGCTCATGTTGAGCTTCCTGTCAATTAGTACCCCCAGGTCCCTTTCTGCCTGGCTGGACTCCAGCCACTCTGTGCCCAGCCTGTAGCGCTGCAGGGGGTTGTTGTGGCCAAAATGCAGGACCCGGCACTTGGCCTTATTGAACTTCATCCCATTGCAATCAGCCCATCTCTCAAGTCTATCCAGATCCCTCTGCAGAGCCCTCCTGCCTTCCAGTAGGCTGACAAAAAAGCAGCTTTCCTCTAAACCCACAACCATGGTATCAAATACTTACATGAGAATGTGAAGATACAGATCCATTATGGCCCTGTGCATCCATGGCAGGGTACCAGTCATTCAGCCAACACATACACACACCCTCCTGCCTCACACATGTCCTGCAAAATGTGAATGGATGGGCTCTTTCTCTTATATGAATGACTCTGGGGACTCATGTAATTCTTTTAGGAGGACAGTGTTGTACTACTCAGTATACTGTATATGGCATAGGGCGGGAGAACATCAATTAGGTTAAAGGAAAAATCCTTACTATAAGCTGTTTTACATTTCATTTGCACATTTTCCACAAGAACTATTGAAAACCTTGACAAAGTGATATATGAGCAAATAAAATTCTGAGTTTACTGCATAGACTCACATTTTCTGATTCATTTTTTTTCCCTAAAAACTCAGTGCCAACTGTTTCCCTCGTCATTTTTCTCCAAACCCACTCTGCCAACCAAATGTCATTGATATGAGACTTTCCACACAGATAGATACTATTGCAACTTTTCAAAATACTAGACTGGGGCTATTAAGCATATTGCCTTAAACTTGCACCAAAATTAGAGGCTATGAAGGAAGCAGACAATTGGCAGAACTAGCCTTTCCACCACATATGCCAGCAAGACCTGTAGCTTGGGAAAATGAGGATTTCTGGAATATAGCACTAATGTATTTACCGTATGCTGTGCTGGAAGCTTTTTACATTCATGCTAATAATCTGCAAACTTGGTAATTTCACATAGGTAAACTAGAGCTCTATTTTTATATTTCAGTAAAGATTTAATGTCTGGGGCTGTAACATTACTAGGCTGTGTTATTTTTACCCACACACTCTACAGGCTCTGTTGGTAAGCTGTGAAATGCTGTCAGAAGAAACAGTAACTGCACTGCGCTTGTGGAAAGTGCAAGTACTCTACATTACCAAGGTCGTTTGCCTTGTTTCTTATCCCTTAACTATTTATTTCTTAGTTAGAAAAGCTGCATAATTCGTAAATGACCTGCTATTACTAGGAATTGCAGAGATTCTAGCAGAAAGGTAAATAAACACATTGAAAGATGGAAATGCCCATTTCAGAGCTTACAATGGAAGAAATAAATAAGGAATCCAGATCTGCATATCTGTATCAAAAACAGTAATACCAGAGCACAGACCAGCAGAAGTCTTGACCAGGACATTTAAACAGCTCTCATTTAGGTATTCCAGTCTCTCCTTGCTTTAAATGTCTTTCAGAAGCAGCCTACAGTGAATGTTGTATGGGCAGCAGCAGAAGGGAGAACATGCATGGACATTTGAGTACACACGAGGAGAAAAGCTGAGCAAGATTAGGAGGTAGTTTATGTTGAAAACGTTCCTTGAGACTCCTGGCAGCTTTTGTTCTTCCTCCCTTTATCCCACCCTCTATCTCCCAGCTGGGTTTTTCAGCCCCTGCCCTGCACCATGCCAATGTCCCTGTGTTACAGGTGACTCCTAGCACAACATAAACCCCTGAGAGCTGCCCCCCTCCCAGGCTGGGTCCTGTGTGCAGGTGGAGGTCAAAAACATAGTTGAAACTGCACTGGGTAACCCAAAGGGCCCATCTGTTCCTCACTCTCATCGCACCAAGCCTTGCCCATCATCACCCACAGTGACTCTTGAGAGCTCTATCCTGCCTGTTTCAAATCAGTTGAGCTCAGAGGAGCTGGAGATGGCTGAAATGTATTTTTTTAACACATTCTGCACAGCCAAATGCAAAAAGACGCAGATGTACTTAGACCATCTCCAAAGTCAGCTTCTGTTTGGCTCAACACTGAGCTGGGCAAGGATGTCAAACATGGCTAAAATGTGTGCTTGGTTAAGGCAGGGGCCAGAAAAAGCCTTTAGGAATGTCTAGTGGGACCAGTTTCTTCCTCTCTTTTGTGTTGTTTCCTCCAAATGCCTTAACACAGGGATAGACAGCCCTTGATCTTGTTATGGAGACCACTGATAGGAAATGCATTGTGTGCCTTTATTTCAGAGGTCCCAGGTTGGTCAGGACAACATACTGCCTGTGTGAGGTGATTCTCCAGTGCCAAAATTAAAGTGGAATCACTCAGCATTGTTCATTTTCTGCAGAGGTGCTTTACATGTGGGCCTTGACAGCACAGCTGGGGCCAGTGAGCGGTTTCAGAGTATTGCAGGGTGGATGAGGATGTAGAACAGCCACTTTTCTAGATTTGGTGGCTTCTGAAGAGCTCTGTGGCGGCAAAGTCAGGGGACTGCTGCTTGCTGTGGGCAGGGCTGTGAGGGACCTTTCCCATGTCCTGAGTTGAGAAAGAAAAGCAGCACACTCTAGTTGCAGAATACAAAGATTTTTCCTCTTTTGCTGATAAACTGTAACTTGATAACAAAGGTTGTTCACTGACTCCTAATACTGAAAAGCTTTTTTTTCACACACAATCATGTCCTTCCCCACCTCATCACCACACAAATATCACTTTGTCCCAAGAAAGCTCCTTGCCTATCCCATGCAGACACCAGGTGCCCAGCTGGCACCCTGTTCCCTGGTACTATTGTACTCTAATTTACAGTCCAGGACAAATATTTAATATCATTCCAAGGGGCAAAGTATCAGGACTTTAGACATAATTGAGGGAAGAGCTGCCCAGAGCCCATGGGGCACAGCAGCCAAAGGATCCTCAGGCAGAACATCACAAACTTTCTCTATGGAGAGACCCAGCAAGCCAATCCTGCTGTTAGGAAAGGCAGTTTTCCCTGCAAAGGCTTGTAGCAGTCAGGGGTTCTGGTGATGCAGATGATTTAGTGACTGAACAGTGCTAAAGCTTTCTGGAGCTGATGGGACACCCAGCAATCCTAGAAGTGCAAAAGGAAAGTACTCCAAACACTACAGCATGCACAGGAGCAGTGTTCTATCTGCACAGAAGTTTCTACCTGCACAGAAGAGATTTGCAGAAAGAGTCTGGCACAATGGCACAAGTCAGACCATCAGAAACAGCATGTGCTGCAAAGGCCCACAAAGCCGATCTACGGACTGAAGTATGTTGGCATTTTTGACACAGAGACCACAGGAGAGAATTATCAAATTGCATTTCCTCAGGTCATGAGCAGGTTAAGTTCTAGAGGGGAAAATAGGACTATCATAGATAAGCTGACAGTGCTGCATCTTGATGAGTTATGGCATTCTTTCCTGTCTGCCAGAACAAGAGAGTTCAAAAATAAGTGGTAGCAATTTCACATTTTAATTGGCACAATTGTAGAAAATGCTCCTTGGCAAGTATCAGGTATTATGTCTAACAGACCAAGCATTTGTCTGCAACAGACTTCCTTTGTGTTACAAAGGAATAAATAGACACGATGCTACCTTATATGGCCTAAGTGTCACCTTGTGAGAGAGATAAGTGATGACTGTGAAATGAAGCTGAAGTTGGCAACGATAATGCAAACAAGAGGATACCTTCAGCATGAGTGCTGACCCTATTGCATGAATAGCTCAATTCTGACTAGTAATAAAATCCTTTGCTATTGTTTGTGTGTGCATAAAACACCCTTGTAGTGAAATATATACTCGTGTTCTCTCCCAGAAAACTGCAGAAGATAAATTAGTGCCCTTTTATGACTTAAAGCCGGAAAGCTGCAGACAGGAACACTGAAAAGAACTGAAGGTCAGTTCAGTCTCTGTTTCACGAAGTTATACAGCACAGCTTTAGCATTCAGCTCTTAATGCTGAAGTCTTGAATACCCACTGTGACAGTGCATTGTCCTTTATCCTGAGGGACGTGTTGCCTAAGTTCTCTCTCAAAATTCAGGCTAAATAATTTTTTCCTTCAGACCACTACTCTCTACCCCAGCAGCATGACTAACCCCTGCTTTCATTTTTACCTTTCACATACCTGTGCACCACTATCTGAATTACTGTGTTAAGTTCCAGGTCAGCTCATTCAGTCCCTCACATTTCTTCTTCATCTTCGGGTGCTTTTCTGATGTTTTACACTCAGACTCTACATCACATTGCTGCTCTTCTTTTTAATGCCTGTAACTTTTCTAGATAAATTCCAAACTGAAAAGGCCAGAGCAGTACCGATTTCACTCCCCTGACCAGGAAGAGTGGTGTGACTAATTTGTTTAGAGGTAAGTCAGCACCCTCTGGTGTATCATTAGTGTACTGCAAATTTCCTTTCAGATCAAAGGACTAATTCCCCAAGAAAAATTCTGTGAAGACAAATGGCTAAGAGATTAATTTACAAACGTCCGTGCTTACTGAAAGATAGAAGAAACCTTGCTTTTATTCCTTCTTCTCTTCTTAAAGAAAAAAATACTGAATTTAGTATTTTCAATGTTTTTTGAACAAATTATAAAAGTATTGAACTTGGCAAATGACATTCCACTAACAGCCTTTTTCAATTACTTTTTCCTAGCAATTATTTCGCATTTTATAAGAGTCAGTCAGATGCAAGTTTTGAAAAATCTCACGTTATGTTTAGTGCATTAATTGCTTTTAAAATTTCCATTTTTTAATGAACTGGAAAACAAGAGGGTGTCATTCCAAGGTGTTTCTACTGGTAAAACTTACCATCCCTCAAACCTTACTGCCTTCAACAGTGAGAACTGTTTTGCTAAGCTCTTTCTTGAGTAAGAACCAAACTTTGGACTTCTGTAATTTAAATTGCATCAATTTATTTTTTTCAAGGACTGCAATCCATCTCTAATACTGTACAGGCACAACTATTTACAGAGTTCTGCTGCAGCTCAGGGCACTTACAGCACAAAATGCTCATTCAATATATAATCATGTTTTGCCTTAACACTTAGGTAATAAAGGCTGTTTATTTCTATGATATGTTTGAAGCCAGAATTTCTGAAAACAAGAAGATTTTGTACTTCTGTTTAAAACTACTCTAGATGTTAATCAGAAAGATCAGTGATGTTTGAAATACAGTATTCATGCTGAACAATTAGCCGGTTTATGCCAATTTGCCATTTTACTGAAGTTACAAATACTTTGATATCCAAAGACTGAGTAGTGCTTCTCCAGATGCTTTTTGACCAAAAGAATTCACAGATCCTTGCTTATCTTTCTGCTGAATGTCCTCCAAAATTAGTTGATCCTAGAATAAGAATACAAGTACAAACAGAAAAAGAACTTGGTAAGACTAAAGGAAAACTGTCCATGTAAAGTATTTTGGGAACTTATACAAGGAAAAGAAAACTATCAAAAATTAACAATACAATTATACAATTTGATGACAACTTTTCTATAGCTATTTTCCTGAATATAAATATGCTCCTTTGTATTTATATAGAAGAATTAGGCTTCTCTTTCCATGAAAGCATTTTTGCCATGTTCCATCTTCAGCTACTCAAGGCAATCTCCCAACCATTGTTCTGTATATGAACTGCAACTAACTTGCAAACATATAGCTCAATGACAACTAATACATTATCAGGTGAAGCAATAACATATTTTCACAGCAAATACTCTGATGGAAATAAGACTAAGGCAAAATATAATCATTGACATCAACATTTTTCATATTTTGCTGAGAGCCTATTTCCAGTTATGAAATATCATCTTTATGTTGCTTAATTTATTTCTCATCTACTGTCTCCTGTAAATAAGTAATAAGCTTCTATGCTGAAAATTTTTCAGGAAGTGTTAAATGTTATCTTATAAATATACTTGCCTAACTGTTGTCTTTGCAGAAATCCAGGGATGCTGATTGGATGTCTTGTTGTAGAACACTGTGGGGAAGGTGATGTAAATGGATACAGTTGAGGGGTTCTGAAATCAGAATTAGCCCATGATCCCCTTCTACTACTTTGTGATCCAGCTGATGATGGACATCCACTAACTGGTAAAGGTGTGGACCTGTTGATGAAATTAATTTCTTCATGTGATTTGAGGCCAGTTTCATAATAGTACAAGAGATCTCAAAATTTCTTAAATTCATAGTGCTGATATGTTAAAAGAAAATGTTATAAACTATTGTGTTCTATGAATTCTGTGTCAGATTTTTACTCCTTTAAAATTTTTACACATTTCAAGAAGCAGAACAACAAAACAAATTCGATGAGAATCAGAGACATAAAAAAAGAAATACTTTGTTACATGTATTTTAAATGTGTGCTAGGAAGATATATTTGACCTAATGATTATAAAGAACTAGAATTTACTTTTTCAGGAACCATTTAAAGTTACTTCTTGATGTTAAATCTCACAGTTTGAGATATTTTCAATGTTTAAATGAGAAACTTGAAACACCTGCTACAGGTTGCATGAAGAGTTTGGTTATTCAGAGAATAAGCCTTTGTGTAGGTATTTTACTGTCAACTCTGATTTTTATAAGAATGAAAAACAGAGACAATGTTACACTTTCTCACTATAAAATCACTACCTTTTGCATAGAAGTACCAGGACTGTAGATGTCCACAGCTACAGAAACTCAGATTATCTCTGCACATTTGTGAAAAAAGTTATTTCAAACTAAAACCATCCACCACCAACAAACATGTTCACGTGGAAGATGGCCAGCCTGCACAACAACATTTTTCAGGTACAGAATACAATCTTTAAATGCACAGACTGTTACAGGCCGGACTAGAAATTTCAGTCTCTTATAGGAGAGGAAAACATCTTGTGAAAGTATTTAGTTACCTTGTAGATCCTGCTCCAGTATTCTGACTTGACAGTATTAGAGATGACTGAGAACTTTTGTAGGCTATGCTACCTGTAAGAATCAGGTTTTTAAAAACAGAACTAATGTGATTTACCCATTTTACTTAAGAGATAACTTTGGAAACAAAGATTAGTGCTTTAATTGCATGATTTGGGACAAATTCACGATTGGTTTATTCAAGAGTTAAACATGGTGCACAATTACAATAGCCAATGAAAGAGCTCAGCTGTCACAAAAACATTATATGGCACCATTCCTGCAAATCTTTTTTGAGTTAAACACACGTTGGGTTTTCTCACCTTTTTTCACTTATTAGATTATTATTAGGTTACCAATATAGGTGTGCTGAGTTCCAGTTCTTCAGCTAATCCTTTTTTGCCCCATCCACCTCTGAGAAGGAAATTTTCTTTAGTGTACCATAAAATGCCCTTACTTTTGCATGTACAGTTTGATTCATTCAGCTTTGTCCACTGCCAAACTTTATGGGCTGCTTCTGAAATGTGATGAACATGTAACAGTTCTAACATATAATTTTACTACCAATTAATATTTATTTATTTTTAGACACAATTTAAAAAAAAACAGTTAACCTTAGCTCTCTTTATCTTTTTATCCATATATTTATAGGCAAGCATGCATTTAGGGGGGATCTGAGCATATAAATCAGACGTAACATAGAAAAAGCAACTTTTCTTCCTTCACTGCAATTGCATTGCAATTGCATTTGTCTTTGTTTCGGGACGTTTTCACCCTGTAGAAACACAGGAGTGCTAAAAGCTCCTTATGTTGCTGGAGATGCATTCTATGAACTGCTGAAGCCAGGTGAAAGCCTGCCTGAGAATGGACTGCTACAGACACATGCTGAATGGAAAACCAGGAGCGGAAGGGACACGTGAAGAGCAGACCTGCAAAGCATTAGGAATTCTGCAAAACTCCTCACAGAGACACAGTTCTCAAGAGACTGCACTAATTTCAGTAGGCTGTGACTCATGTCTTTTTCACATCTGAGTGTTACCCAAGCTCTGTAACAGCCCAGGAATAAAAAAAAGTACTGACAGATAAAATGTCTTATACCCTATTACAATGATAACGAGGAAAAAAAATCACCTTTCCAAAGAAATTCTTGATCTCAACTTAACTACCTTACTTTTGTTACGAAACACTTTTTTAACTTCCATTTAGTTTCCCCTCTTTTCCTCATGTGATTTTTAATATGGCATTATGGACAATGTTCATCGCTGCTAACTATGAACAAATACAATTATGAAGGTTAACAGAGGGTCAACAATGTATATTGCAAGGATTCCTGTTCTGTTCAACCATACACATCGTTACAGTATTTTCTTTGCTACTGTTGACTGGGCAAAACTCATTTTGGCTACAAGTAATCATTTACAGAATAGAAGAGGCTGAGTACTGGGAAGACAGTTCATACTTCATTTTATCCATTTCCCATCTGCTGGACTGATGTCTACTTGGCCAGTTCCTTATCCCTCAAACAAGTCAATTTTTTTTTTAGTAAATTGCTAATGTATGGATTTTTAACTTACTCATCCTCTTAATGTAACAGAAATGTTATTCAGCTACAAACTACTTTTACTCACCCATACGTCCATCCTGTGGTGGGGTTATTACTGATAACCTTGTGGGACCTGAGGGTGTCCCAAGCTAAAAGAATGGCAAGTCATTAACCACAGTGTAATAAGTATATTAATTATTGAGGCATTTTAAGCAATAGTGTTATATTTTTGAGGTCCACAAAGCCTGCAGATTTCTGGAACCCTCTTCTGGCTAGTTTTGTTCATAGCACTAAAATGCAAACCCTAAGAATTAAGTTACTATTTTTAGAGATTTATGTGCAGAGGGAAGTACATGTATTTCAGTTTTACCTATCACATTCAGATAAGAAACATATCAGACACAGTATATTCTGTGCTGAGATTCCATTCCTAAGCCAGCACCTGCTCCTGGGTGTTACCTCTCCCAAGCAGGACACTAATAGAGTGAAAAGCTCCTGCCTTCATTCTCATGTTAGCAATGTCACTCAAAGCTTGCAATTCCCTCCTCAAGTATCAGACTCTAATGGTGCTTTCAGACCCCTGGCTCTACACCTCACTTTTTCTCCCCGTGGGAAGATACTAAACACACATTGATGCCTCTGAGCACAGACAGAAGCAAGATCACATGGTCAAGCAGCAAACAGAACTGTTTACAAAAAGTGAAACATAATGACCCATTTTATTTTTGTATTAAAAAGCCTTGTATCGATCATAAATTAAATTTCATTAATGTTTTGAGAATCAGTGTGGTATGAAGGTAAGAGTGCCAAGTGATTCACCTCTTGTAACTTCAGATACCTGCAATGACAGTATTTACATCCACCCTGATCCCCTCTAAAATTCCCTTTATGGTCAAGGAAGAGAAACAGGAATGAGACCAGTAAGTTTCTTTCAGAAAGAGTTGAATCACACATATTACAATCCATAGCTTATGCCTATGGATATAGGTCTATCTACAGATATAGCTTATGCATAGGTTATAAGGAGATGTCAGCTCAGATCTCCACTGTAGTCACATACACAAGGTCTGGTAAAGGCGAAAATCTTACATATATTTCCATTCCTTAATATGTCAGAACTTAAATTTAACTGCAACTCTCAGTTGCAGGCATTAGCAACATTTATTTTGGAAACATATATTTTTATAATGTAAACATACTGAGAGTTTAAGAATTTCCCACTTAATTTTGCAGCATAAGTTTAAAAGCCTATATGTGGTTTGTGGAGAATATAATTCCAGAAACTGATGTTGTGATTTGTTTCCTTTTGGTTTCTTTTTGGGGAGCACCCATCTTCCACCACAGCTCAACCATATCTGAGATCAGCATGTACATTAGAATTGTTTTGAAGGGGATGGGGAGAGAATCCTATTTTTTGCAGCATTAAAAGAGTAGGAGAAATCAAAAGCATAAAGGTGCATTTATGTACATATATAAACATATATTAAAATAAAACACTTACTTTCCTCATTGGTGAAGGTACAGGATCAATCTCCATTGGCTCCACCCTTGGAAGAAAGGTCAAAATAAGTATGACATTGTAGTAAAAATAACATTTTCATTGTAACAACTAAAATTATGTTAGATTCTAATGTTAAATTCGACTAAAATGGAAAAGCATAATACATAATGCATAACACATCTGAGGATTTAGGACTTATTCCAAAACCCACTAGTAGTAAGAAAAATCTATTAATTGATTCTGAGCTTTGGTTTACACCATTTACAAAGAAAGTTACTTTATGATCAGCATTGTTACTCTTGTATCTAAGGCTGAATAAATAGGCATATTTATAAATTTGTCACTTGTCTCCACAACAAAGAGTATTCTGAAAGTTTATTTTTATATAAAAAAGAAAGTTTACACATACAATGTACATGCATGTAGGTGTCTGTACAAGTAATTTAGTTTTCCCTTCTAGTAAATTAAGAGATTCTCAACAATAAATCTATCCACTAATCTATGTCTGTCTGTCTATCTATCTATCTATCTATCCATCCATCCAACTATCCATCCATCCATCCATCCGTCCGTCCGTCCGTCCATGCTTTAGAACAAGGTGCATCATGCCTTAGATTTTTTCCAGTGACTACAAAGACAATCTATCCAAGTAACTATTATGTACACTTGGATAGGTAAGACCTTCCTCAGTTCTTTCTTATTTAAACAGTTTGCAAAAACAAAACACAAAATCAGAAAATATCCTCATTTTAATTTCACTACAAAAAATTGCCTTTCTGTGTAATATATCAGTTAAGATTTTCATGGAAAATTAACTAATTTGTACCTACATTTCAGAAGTGGAAGGATGACTAGAATGAAGAGGATATGAAGAATAACCAATCTGTTTCCTTGAAGGAACTGAAGTCATTAAGAAATTCAATATTAGAACACAGCTATATCCAGTGATGGGTATTTCATAGTTAGTATTTTAAACCAACACTTCTTACTGGCAAGTGGATTTCTGCCTGTACTGGAAAATGGTAGTTGTGGAGTTTTTTCAGGAGGTTTCATACTAAAGGGTAAACAAGAAACAACAGATATAAATTGGGAGTTGGTTTGATCAGTTTAAGTGTCTAGTTGATCAATAAAGTGTAAAATCAAAGCATTTTATACATCAATACCCGGTTTTAACATGACATTATTTGCCATGAAGCAAAAACCAAATTTATTTGGTAAGCTATGAGCTTTTCAACTATATCATAATGTCTGCAGCACTCACTACATACCCAACAAAATCAATTTAGCAGAACATTATGGCAAAGCACTTCAGGGAACAGCAGATGTTAAAATACAACTGTTAACTACAGATGAGCTCAAAATGTTCATGCTGATGTACACATTTACCAAAGTTTAAAAAATACAGCTATCTAAAGAAATGTTGGCATCTTCATGCTATTCACCAACAGCTTTGTAAAACCAGTACCTTTGCCAAGAACAGTGAACAGGAGGAATATGTCTGTAGGGCATGCAAGGAGAGGCCCTAGGACACCCCCTTTCAGTAGAACTCAAAAAAGTCTGAAATTCAGTAAAAATTATGTATTTAGTATAACCAAGATGCTGTTTAGTTGAGATGCAGAAAAGACAAAGAAGGCAGTGAATAAAAATATAGAAGCTGTAATAATCCACCACATACACGGTTTCCTTTATGTTACATTACACCAAGCAGTCTAAGAGAGCATAACACAGTATTATGTGCATGATGGAGCCAAAGGAAAGTCTATACTGAAAAAAAACACAGGAAAGGAATAAAGATCAACAAAATTTTGCAATTAAATTGATGACTTCATGAACTGGCATATTAAGGAGATTTCAGTATCCTTGATCACTGGTATCTCTGAAGTGGCATTCAGGAAGGGCCTCTCTCAAGAAGAGGCATCTATAGGGTAAAGTGCATTGTAACTATGAAGTATCTTAATAGTTATATTGTCTAAAAGGGAAAACCAGACCAAGCCTGTCATGTTTTTTCTTCGAAGTAGTTTTTGAAATCTCAGAAAATGGTAAGAATAAAATATGTAAGGATATAGAAACAAATGTTATATAGAATACATAATCATTTCACCATAGGTAGATCACAGTAAATCAATCTGGTATCTTTCTTTTCTTGGTTTAGTTTATGCTCTGGCAAGCAGATTTTTTAAACCACAGTAAGATGGTTTATTTTCAGCATCAATTCAAACCTTAGCAAGCCATGGGACTTTGAAGCAGAGATAAGGAGGATTAATTCAGGTAACTATACCATAAATGATGTTAAAAAGAAAGCAACAACAAAAAAGAGTGAAGAGAGTGCAGAAATGTTGTTAGTGACGTCCACCCCTCAGTTCAGCCTTGCAGCTGATCCTGGTCAGTATCTCTGGTGACTCAAAGATTGCACACAGGTTGGGAAGAAACCTGAAGATAGAAAGCTCTGAAGGCAAAAAGTTACATCAATATTGGGAACTATACAGTGATTTAAAAATTGTGATATTTTCCCAACAAATAATTGGAACAAAATGTAATGACATGAAAAGGAATAGCACAGAGGGAAATTAGGGATCAGTAACAATTTTGGCTTTAAGTTGGAAATAAGTAAGATGAAAAGACTAATATGTATCAGTCAATGAGCAGGGGGATAAGAATGAGCTACCTCTTATCACTTTGAAACATATGAGAAAGAAAACTAATTCAAGATAAATCAAGAAGGTGATTTTTGCTAGAAATAGAGGAGATGGGAACCGTGTTACAAAACTCTGGCAATTCTGTAAATGGGCTGGACACCAGGAAAGATACCACAGTACTTTCCAGGCTGCTGCTAGAAAGCCCATTGCAAAATACCCACAGGTTATGTAACTGCAAATAAAATTTAAAACTGATTATCTATGTCATAGACTTTATTAAAAGTTCATTTTTAGAGTAACCACTGAGTTCTATTTTAAAATAAAAGGATTTCTTCCTGACAGAATTGATTAATGTGAATCAAATGCTTCTGATGTCAGAAATCACCATTCATTTATTTCTGTAAAAATACATAAAAATATACAAGAAAGGCAAACAAAGCATGACTTTTACGTTTTATCAATTAAACTTACTGTTGCCTGATTATGTTTATTTTGCTGCATTGAACATCTTACCCTTGTATCTGTTGTATTTGTTGTGTTACTTTCTTGAGAGATTCTTCCAGCTTTGCTGCCTGTGAGATAATCACAGATTTAAACAAAATCTATCTGTTGTGATATACAACTTCATTTTCATCCAACTAGTTTTCTGAAGTGTTGAAAGGCTGCTTTCTATTGGTTTTAATCTTAGGAGATCATTGCTATTCCAGATTTATTGGAGCTGTTACAGCTGTAATACGGATCCATTAAACAGTCAGTCTGGAAGAGTTATGCTTCTTTGTGGCAGTTACAGAGTTAGTTTGATTACCTTTTGCTAAATGTGTTGGTAATATTGGATAAATGAATATTAAAAAAAAGTGCTTTAAAACAGCTTTCCTTTATTTTTCTTCATCTTTTCCATATCTAACAGCTATATTATGTTTAACATGGAATTACCTGAAAAAGCTACCAGTAACTGTACAAAATACTAAATATGATGTTTTCATATTTCTCATTTAAGGTGAAAAATGTATTCAGTTCACTGCAGTATCTATTTGTAATAAGCTTAAGTTAAAAGTATCTTCTATTATGTTATAGACACAACCAAAAATATCTCCATTAAAGAATGTTATGAGCTTGCAAAATTGAAGAATATTAAGGTCAAGAACATTAGGTCAGCTCCCCATTCTGTGTATTTTTTACAGTCTTTCATGATATGATCATATATTATATTTTATGAAGGATGTAAAAATTTACTCAATAGCCTCAGAACTGCATCTACATTTTATCCTTAATTTCCATTGTGTGACCTTAATCCTTCACACTATTCATATTTTGATTTGAAAGTAAATTATGAATTTGCTTGTTAACTTTTCATGCTTCTCCTCACAATATTGAGTCCTTCAGTAAAGTTACCTGATACAACTTTACAAAATCATATTGTTTGTGGGAGATATTATGCTTTTTTTGCAGATGCAAAACTCTGCAAAACAGATTAAAAATAAAATATAATTTACACAAGACCTGGTTTTTGCTATTCTTCTTTTTTCTTTTTCCTAATGCGAGCTAGGTTTGATTAAGAAAGTGACCACTACAGATGTCAGGAAAAATGTACTGTCACTCTGTAGGACTGGATAATTTTAAGGCCAAAATGTCTTAAAGAAGGTAAACAGCTATTTGGATTTCAATATTTTGGGATCCTGGCACAACACAGGGTCTAGACTTGACAGGAATATGGACTCAAATGTCCACACCACACACCATCATCTGCACCCCAATATCTGCACAACTCACAAAACCAGCCATGAAGCAGCTTTTAGGAAGGTCATGAGAGTTTGTTGGTTGACAGTGACAAAGAGAACACACTAGAAATAAGGAAAGGGACCATAAACAAGACAGTCAAGCATGAGAATCTGGAATTTCCTCATGGAGTACTCCACCTTTCCTAAAGGCCAAGACCTGCAGAGCAGAGAGTGATAGGAAGAAGCACTTCTGTCAAAGGGTTGATTTGTCCTTTTGTCACCTCTCCAGGGATCACTGCGTCTGCCAAACTGTTCATACTGCAAAGCATTCTTGCTCCATCCTTTTCACACCCACCTTCATCTCAAAGCCAGTGGCAGGAAGACACAGATGCAGATTAAAACGCTGAGTGAGAGCATCTACTCCCACTCTGCCATCCTGTGTGCCCTGCCAGCTGTCTCTGAGCCCTCCCAGTAGCTCTGAAAGGGGGAGCACTGCTGACCTAAACTCACAGAGATGGATCTGTCACTGCACAGGGACAGTCCTGTCTCCCTTCTCACCTCAGCCTCACTGACAAACCAAGGTAACTTCATCACTGTCAGCCACAGCTGCACACAGTGTGTTAAAGACAACCAGTCTCTCCTGTCCCAAATCCAATGCAAGCAGTTTTAACATACTAAAAAATACATGAATGGACAAAACAACAACAAATCCACCCAAAACTGTGTGTCATTGAAGCAGCACCAACTGTACTTTCAACTGTTCCAGTACTGTCACCTAAACACCTTCCTTAGGCCAAGCAGCAGCCTTGAGTACTTTAAAATTAGTTACATTAATGTCTCAACAGTAAATAACTTAAAAGCTTGCCAGTAAAAAGTATCAAACTCTCCAGAGATTCTTTGGAGATAACAAATTCTATTAACAGATTTATTTTACTTTGTCTGCAGGTTTCAGTTTTACCACAATAGAATAGAAAGGGGATGAAATCAGGGTTCCTCCATGGCCTGGCTTTGAAAGCAAATGGACAGAAAAACTACACACACCACAGTGTACTGGGACTGATCCCAAAATGCAGTCATAGGAAACAGGGGTGAACAGACCACACAGCACTTAAGTTTCCAAACTGACAACTGTACCAGAAGGTCTCCTGACACATGAAATGGCCCATGGACCAGCTATATGAGTTGGCCTCTGTCACTTCTACAGGGGGCACCCACTGATGGGTCAAGTCACCAATATTGCCAAGTAGCTTTAACCAATATCCCTGTCCATGTCCTTAGAAATGAAGGAAACAGCCAACTATTTTATCAAATATTTAGAAATAGCTGAAAAATTAAAAAGAAATTTGCCTTCCAACCCACAGAGGAAGAAGCACAGTCATAAATTCAGTACTAGGCTTGTTCTCCATTGCTCAAGCTTCTCACATGCCTAGTCCTCTTCCTCTTTAGGCTTATCCTCCAGCACCAACCTCTCCCCACCTCCTTCACTTTTCCCTCCACACCATGAATTGGTTTCTTCCCTTCCTGTCCTTTGATTCTCCATTTAATCTTGGTCACTCCACAGCTAACATATTTTATTAAATAATAGCAACTATAATTAATAAACTCCTCACAGATTTTAAACAATTAAAAACTGGTACTTATAACAACACAAACTACTCAATCCTTAAAAATTAAGTATTCCAATAAAAGATTAATACAGTTTCTAAAAATAAACCAAAGTAACAAAGCAAGCACAAGCAAAAAAATAAGAAAATCATGATTAGAGTTACCTTTTGTTTGTAGTATGATAATAAATGCTTACGGTGTTTTTCTTGAAATTCTGAAATCTAAAGACAAATGCAATTACATCCAGCTTCATATAATTACATTTATGCTGCTCAGCAAAGAGAACCACTACACAATATTACAAGTTTTCTATATATGAATAACCAGTTAGCATATCTTCTTTAAATCCTCTCCAAAAACCCTCCAAAACATTCTAATTTATTATCATTGATAAAGTCTTTTAAAGTTTATTTAATCTAATATGACCTACCCTAGAGTTGGTAGATTTATTTCACTAAATTTATATTTTAACACTATGTTCAATAAAAAGGTAAAGACGTTAGAAAGCCAGTTTAGTTGCAGTGTTTCTTATTCATTAGTGCTAAGCAAACACATAAAATTAATGGCAACATAAAAAGTAATCTGTCTTACTGGCAATTATAACATGCCTTGTAAAAATATCCTGTTAATTAAAAAATAATTGTCAGACACACTGTCTGGTGATGTGTAAGCACTTCTTGCGTCCAAATGAGGATCATAAACTATGACAGGTTAAAAGTAAAACCAGACAAGGCAAGACAAGAGCTTGAGGAACAAATTACCACAGGCAATAACTTCTAATAAATCTTTCTTCTCACATGTTACAAAACTGCTAGAAAATATGTAGGAATAGAGACAATCATGAAGAAACACTCTGAGAATACAAACACAAAGTGGAGTATCCAACTGAAATGTCTATTTTTTATTCACTGAGGAAGAGACTGGGTGTTCCCACTGAATACTCATCAAAGAATCAGAACTGTCTTCAGAAGAACTGACAGAAGACACATCCATTCAAAAATGGTGGCTCAGAGCTGCCTTTCATCCACTCAGAAATGAGTTATTGGGTCTAGGAGAAATCTGTGTATATGCCCATTTAGTGCTCAGTACCAGCCAAGAAGGAAAATCAGATCTCAGCAGTGGTTTACAAAGGAATGGAAGACATAATTATTCCCTTTAAAAAATGCATGCTACTATATCCAGAGGCTGCTTAACATCTCAGAGAGGATATAGCAGGTCTGGAAATAGTTCCAAGTTTAATGTATGTAAGAGTTGCAGTGAAAGAATGACCACACAGAATATGAATCTCCATGGCTGAAATAAGACAGCTGAAGAAAGGATGCCTTAGCAGCCTAAAACTAATGATTAGCACAGGCAGTGCATAGCAATGGTTACTTTTTCCTCCAGAACAGGACCCAAGTGTATTAAATGAAACTAGCAGGTTAAAACCTGCAGAAGGAAATCATCACTCAGTGAACAACCTTTGGAGCTCCTTTCCACAATCTGAGATAGATGCTAAAATTCAGAAAACAACTTGACAACTATGTAGGGGAAAATATCCACCAAAAGCTTCTGAATGCAAAGGCACCAACCCCACCTTGAGAAATCCCAGGGCCACGAGTTGCTGAAAGCTGAGAGGCTGTTCTGAAGATGTATTGCTACAGAGCAGCCTGGCTCTCACGTGCTTCCCTAGGCACCCACTGTTGTGACAGGGTATTAGAGCAGACATACCTTTGCCCTAACAGAGCAGAAGCTGCTCTTATGTCTTTTGAAGCTGGGAGAAGTTCTGAACATACCTCAACACCTTCATTAAGCTTTAATATGTTCCCAAATAAGTTATCTCAGGCTACAGAAAACCCACCTTAGTCTTTTGAGACTGTGCCTTCTTTTTCCTTCCTCTGACACAGTATGGAAGTTTGTATTCAGATGGGACTGATGGTGTGGTTGCCTGCATTCATTCAGTTTACAGAATAACTGCTGATCATGCTGTTGGAAAGTGGGTTTGGAAGGACAGAGGAAGGTTTCATGTTTACCTTGTGTCATCCATGCACCT
The DNA here is from genome assembly GCA_013396695.1 of Sakesphorus luctuosus. Classification (NCBI taxonomy): domain Eukaryota; kingdom Metazoa; phylum Chordata; class Aves; order Passeriformes; family Thamnophilidae; genus Sakesphorus; species Sakesphorus luctuosus. The sequence goes on along the minus strand of VWZD01005481.1, from coordinate 425,976 downwards.
GAGGAGGAGCCTGGCTGAGGAAAGGGCCAAGCTCAGCTTTGGGGGAGTCTGTGAAGCAGGAGCAGAGCAAATGAGAATCCATGGTCACTGCTGAAGGACAGAGGTGATCTTCCCTGGGTTACTTTTCTGCAGATCAGGAAGCTCACCAAAAGATCAAACAAGTGTCAAATAGGCAATGAAGATTGCACCTGGATTCAGGGAGAATGTACTGCTGGAGTGGTTGAAACTGCTGCTGAAATGCTCAATAAGAGGGACGAGGACAAAGAGAAGTCCCAAAGCCAAGCTGAGGAAATGCAGAAAATGAGGAGGCAATGAGAGTTTGTGTGCATTCATTTAACCCAGACAGTTACTACAGTTCTTGACTGGAATCTAAGCCTGAAGGAAGGAATTCTACCTGAAATTTAGAGAAAGCCAAACTGAGGAAATTTGCCTTGGAATAATTTACTGCAGTATCTGATCAAAAAGGAGACCTGCTTTGATTAAAAAAAACAAAATGAAAAAGGGATGGAGAGCACAGTCAGTTCAGGACTGGAGCTAGTTCAGGTTTTCACTGTGTAACTTTTTATACCTATAATTAGGGCACAATATCTGGGCACATTTAAGCTTTTGGCAGATCTAATTTTTCATTGCATGGCATTGAAAGTGATTTTACACCATTAAAATAACCAGACTAGCAGTCCTTAGAGAGAGTTTGAAAACATAAGCAGTGAGACTAATGAATAATTCATGCCTTCTTAAGAACTTTGAATCTGTGGAATTAAGGAAGTAAATATGGTAATGGGCATACATTCATTTTCAAGCATTCACTCATATACTTTTCCCATTCACATAAAAATCAGTAGGAGCTGCTTCTTATTTCACAGAGCTAAAAAGTTTTAAAGCAAGTTCACCTGTGTTACTTCTTTTGAGTATTTTTTGCATAACACATCCAGTCCCATGAACAGTCCCTGAATATCAGGACTTGTCTATGAAGAAAAGAAAGTATACAAAGGTTAGCATTTTTATTTGCAAATTATATTAAATAAAGCATTTTCTAAAGTGTTGCTAAATTGATTGATGTATACAAATAAAAAAATGGACAGACCAAGAGAAGGATAATACAGAAATTCAAAACAAGCCCAGTTTTCTTTAATGTCATTTGGAAGGCTTTAGGTTTTTGTTTAAATATATTACACAATATACTTATTAAAAAGTAGCAATGATTTCCAGAGGACATTCAATGAAGATGTTGTGGCTCCTGGAAGAGGCATTGCCTTCAGACCAAGAGCCAGGTTTCTGGCACCCCTTTCCAGGCCTTTTGGTTCACACCATTCCCAACCACACGGGTGCATCTTACAATCAGTTTTGTCTCAAAGTCCTTTTCCAGAACACTTCCAGTGCTGACTGGGATCCTTTTGTCTCTCCTGCCCACTGGGCAGCAGAATGTCATTGTGGAATAAGAAAAGAACCCTAAAATGAGAGCTGAATTTCTCAAGCATTTTATGACTTGAGACTTTTAAACAGAGATCATGACATGGCCTCACAAATGGCCTTTTGTGCTTTTAAAAAATGCTGAGTAAGTGCTCTGTACCTAAACCATCATTGTAATAAAAATATAGTTATTATTTACGCTGAGAAAAAAATGCTGCAAAATAGAAAGTGAATTTCAGAATGATAGTGACATTTGGAATCCATCCAAATCTACAAAACAGTGTAGATAACTTCATTGTTACTTTAATTCAGAATACACACAGTCCTAATTTGTTCATAAGAGAAACAAAGAAAATATAACTTCAAAACAGTTACAACAGTTACAGTACTACATGGAAACACATAAACAGCTTTCAAAAGCAATACATCTAGGAGAAAAAAATCTACCTGTAAACTGTAAAGTTCTCTTTGATGTATTATGATTGTACAATAGAAGGCAGGTTTATGACTAGCTAAAAATTGAATAAAACCCCAAAAATAATGCCAGCATACTCAGATGATAAAAGAAGGCTGTCCCAAAAAGAAGGTATCCTTCATGTAAAATCCACCCAAAAAGAACTGAAAATGTTGTAGGCAAAATGTATATTAATCCCAGAAGTACTAAAGAATCTCAAAAAGTAGAAAAATTTAAAAAGGTGAATTATTGAAAAGGATAAGTAGGCCACCTGTGATGAAGCATAAATTTTATGGGATACTAAGAAATCAGAAAGATAAGTGCAGTCACTGAAATTAAAAACAGTGCACTGAAATGAAAGAATTAGGCTTTGCTCCACTTAGAAATGCACAAACATCTGGAGAGACAGAGACAGTATTTTTACCTACACCAAAAATATTTTACCACTAGTATAAAGTCAAACATCCAAGACTAAATAACAGCTCTATTTGCCAAACCTATTTTCAATGCGTGCTTAAATTATATCTTTTTAATAATAAAGGGAAATTGAGTCCAACCTTTGAAAAATAATTCCGTGAGGAGCTAAATTAATAACTTGGATTTGCAGTGGATTTCTATCTCCTCTTTCCCATATTCTGACAGCAGCTACTCTGGTGTTCTGTACAGAAATTCACCTGAGGGCCTGCACTGTTTCCTCACTGCAGACTGTGCTCGTGGCTGCCAAATGCACCTCTGATTATTGATGAGTTGTACCTGCACTCCTCTCACCAGGCAAAGCAAGGAACCTGCTTTTCCTTCCCCTCCCCAGCTAATAAGTTTTACAGAACTCACAGGAGGTAATTAATTGTATTTGAGACTTCCTCTGCTCTTTTGAATTTGGTTGACATAAGACAAAGCATTCAAAAATTTCCATGGGGTGAACTGACAGATGGAGAAAGAGAAAGGCAGACAGACAGAAAGCACAGTCTATCCTATCCATGGTATTTAAGCAAAGAAAACACAACCAAGGCAATAACATTTCACCTAGAAAATTAATATATTCATAAAAACACACTTAGCATCTTTAAATCAAATGTATTCATAGGAGGCAAGCTCCTGCAGTCTATTTAAAGTTCTATCGAAGCAATGACCTTGGTTTAAGTACCTTGGTTTAAGTATCAGATTTGAAAAAACTAAACCCCAACCAGCTTCATGCTGATGTAAAAACTCTTAAAATAAAGGTTTGTATAACATTGTTTATATCCATTGCATGGAGGAGCAGCAGATGTTAATATGATATTCTAAAATAATGAACAGCAAGATTCTGATTTATCATAACACTTAACCGTCCTCTGGGGAAAAGCGAGTGGGGATCATGAGACATACAAGGAAGATACAGAGGTGACAAGAGTGCGTTACTGCAAAGATGAGAATATTTAATGTGTAGATGTTGATTGCCCCAACATACAATTTAATTAGGAGTTTTAACACATTTATAGGACCTCCTCCTCATTGGGAATTCTTCCACAGCATCAAGCTTATAAAGCTTACCAGGTATATTTCCACTCAGGTTCCTGAATTACAGAGCCATGACTTTTTTATATGCATCTTTAATTATCATTCCAATCATTTTATCTGTTCTTAATCAAGGATAAGCAATCATCATTAATGTCTTTTTTAAAGAATATGGTAATTTTCTTCCTTCCAGCCCTCCAGAGCAGTGGCAGGTTCTAATGAAACATCTAATATTTTTGTCAGTATCCCAATCATTGCATTTTTAAATCTTTCCATATTTTTGAAGTAAATTATTGAGCTCTGTTGAAATACCACAATTTAAGACTGAGCTAACATAAAAACCAGCTTTGTTTAGAGCAAGGTGTTGGACAAGATGACCTCCAGAGGTCCCCAACAAATTATTCTTTGACTGAAATTAATAACAAAACTTGCAGCCAGTGTAGGTTGATAATGAAATCATATTAAAATATGTCCTCCAGAATTTTTATGAGGGTTTTTTTCGGTTTTTTTTTTTAATATCTGACTACTGTGTGCATTTTTTTTTCTATTATAATTGCATTTTGCTGCTTTGTTGTAATTTTTTATTTTTGGTAGCATTGTCTTCTTCACCCTGATTCAGTTTTGCAAGATTCTGTGTCTATAAATACGAACTATAGAGTAATATTTTTTACTTTTTTATATACGGTATGTAGTAGTAGACATTTCTGTATTTAGATATTTATCAGCCCAGTTTTAAACATATCCAAAGTAGCGTGGCCAGCAGGCCCAGGGCAGTGACCCTTCCCCTGGACTCTGCGTTGGGGAGGCCACACCTTGAGTGTTGTGTTCAGTTCTGGGCCCCTCAGTTCAGGAAAGAGATTGAGGGGCTGGACTGGGGCCAGAGAAGAGCAAGGAGGCTGGAGAAGGGACTGGAGCACAAGTGCTGTGGGGAGAGGCTGAGGGAGCTGGGGGTGTTTAGCCTGGAGAAGAGGAGGCTGAGAGGTGACCTCAGCACTGTCTGGAACTGCCTGAAGGGAAGTTCTGGCCAGGTGGGGGTTGGTCTCTTCTCCCAGGCACTCAGCAATAGGACAAGGGGGCACGGGCTCAAGCTCTGCCAGGGGAAATTGAAGTTGGAGAGCAGAAAAAACTTCTTTGCAGAGAGAGTGCTCAGGCATTGGAATGGGCTGCCCAGAGAGGGGGTGGATTCCCCATCCCTGGAGGTTTTTAAACTGAGCTTGGCCGTGGCACTGAGTGCCATGATGTGGTAAAGGGACTGGAGTTGGACCAAGGGTTGGACTTGATGATCTGGGAGGTCTTTTCCAACCCAATCCATTCTATGATACCCAGAGAAATCATGCCCTTTTTCAAGGTCACCTCTTCAGGGTTAGTCCCAGGCTACCCTCTGTTTCCTATACCTGACTGCCTTATAGCCTAGCAAGACTTTATGTATTTGCTGTATTGAATTCTAGTGAATATTTTTAGTGGTTTTCCTCTATCCTGGTAAGGCAGGCTCTTGTCTCTTAGGTAGGCACCAGTTTAGGAAAATACAAATGTTTTTACAACCTGTTTATGAAACCAAATGGTTCCTGGGAGAAATGGGAAAATTAAATATTTCTAATGATTTATCAAGAAAGGGAATTAAAATCTCTTATTTCACTAGTGAATAACAAGGATTCTCAATAATATTTCAGACCCCTCTTAATCACATGCCCATGAGGAAAAGCATTAAACTGAAAACAGTGAAAAAAACCCCAGTACACTTGTAAACATTGCTGAGACATCAAGCAGATTGTCAATTTGGTCCATTACATGAAATAATTCATTACAGTTGATTTTCTCTGATGTACAAATGCCAAAATCAATAAACATTTTTACACATTTTGAAAGTAGTCACTGATGTTACACAGCAGCCAGTCACATTTTTTGAAAAGTTTAGAGCAATTTACAGTCCAGCAGAACCTGAAAAACCTAAAAAGTCTCTTTAGGCTTTAATTTGAAGAAATACAACTGAAAGCTGTCCAGTGCATAAGTATCTAAATCTAGCAATGTATTGTCAATAAATATTCATGTCACAGTTGGCAAAAAAGGGAAGCATTTTGTAATGCAAATAATTTAGCTGTTAAGCAAACCACAGATTAATGTAATGCAACAATATTAAAGTTTCATTTACCTGTTTTGAAAGAACCAACGTCTGACAAGCAGCTTTACAGATCAAACATTCATCTTTTTTGCCTGTAAGGCAAAGACACATTTAGAATATACATCAAACTGAAGAGATGTTGAATACATTGTAAATGGAATTCTATGGCTAAACCTTTGTGTGGAGCTTTGGAAGAAATAAATGGGCAGGTTATACAAAAAATGTGAATAAAGAATTTGATTCCATAACCATCACACAGAGTTGCACAGGGAATGTGTGTGTGAATGTCATCAGGTCTAACTCCTGCAAATAAGCATTCCTGTAAATGATTTTATGAACATCATTAGTGTCACAGAATGCAGGTGACTTTTAGTTCTGTTGATTTAAATAGGACTGCTTTCCTGGTTTAATTAAATGTATGCTTAAATGCACTAATGACTTACAGTCAACCAGATAAATGGCTTTTTAGGCTGGGGCCCAGTCTGGTTGTCTCAATAAAATATATGAAACCTTAATGTCAAAGAAATAATAATTTTTCCTTGTCAATCCTTCTAGTGACAAAATAATAAAAATTCTTTTTAAAACTTTACTGTTTGTAAACTTTTTGATTATTTGCAAACATATCAGAAAAATATTTATAGCAAATGCATATTATTACAGTATTTATCATTGGCAATTTTACTAGCTACTTTCTTTCTGAGAATTCTATGGATCAATGTTTACAAACACCTTTTGAGAGTAAACAAACATATTCTAAACGTGGTATTGTCATTATTATTGAATTCCCAGCCAAAAGATATATAATCACTCAGGCATTTTTCTGCTGGACAGTATTAAGAGCAGAAAGGAAAGATGTTTTTCAGGTTCTGGGAGCCTGAAAACTGGATTTAGAGGTGACATTTTATGATTCTCTCTTCTTAGATTCGATGCTGTGAAAACATCTAGTCAAAAGTTTTTCTAAAATACACATTGATCATTTCTTCTGTGCACCCTTAAACAAACTCAGGGCATTTAGCATGATCTCAAAGGGGGAAACATTGGTGTTTGTCTGCTGTTTTTTTCTTTTGAAAAACAACTACATTATTCCTGGTTGTTCCACATATCTTCATCTGAGCATATCACAGGGGCCCCAGAACATGACTTGGGAATTGTACATGACACAAGAGCTTCAAAACATCACCTCATGTTGCTGAGAATTCTCACAAACAATACCGAGCTTTAAAAAAAAACCTGCCCTGAGCAAATCCTACGCTTTGTGAATTGCACTGTCCCAGAAGGAAAAAGCATGCCCTTTCCCAAATTAGCCAGAAAGAATGCCATCTTTTAGTTATTTACTTATTTTAGAACATTATGGATCATAAGCATTCAGAACAGAATTTTATTTAAATCTCCAGAGCAAGATTCACCTGGAGGTGCACATGGGTGGGCTTTACTATTTAAACAAAATCGATAGCAAGGATTTAAGAGGTTTCTCAGTAACACCCGCCCGACATGAATGCATTCCTTCATGTCGGATAAGATGCAGGTGCCCAGGCCAGGACCCCGCACCATTATTACCTTTCTGGAGGCAAACCTCACAGAAAACGTGGCCGCAGCTGGTGAGGAAGAACCGCGGCGTGGGCTTGCGGGGCTCGCAGGAGCACGAGTTGCAGAACACCGGGACGGCCATGGGACGAGAGGGGCAGCGGGACCCGCACCGAGCCTGGGCTGCTCCGCCTCAGGGCGAGCCGCGCCCCGCCGGGGCCGCCACGAGGACGAAAGGCCAAGGCCGGTCTGCCCGGGCCCGGGGCGGCACAGCACGGCCCTGACACAGCCCGACCCTCACACCGCCCAAGCCCGGGGGCGGCACAGCCCGACCGTGGCACAGCCCGGCCCTGATACCGCCCGGGCCCGGGGAAGGCACAGCCCGACCCTGAAACAGCGTGGCCCTCACAGAGCCCGGGCCCGGGACGGCACAGCACGGCCCTGACACAGTCCGACCCTCACACAGCCCGGGCTCGGCGGTGGCACAGCCCGACCCTCACACCGCCCGGGTCCGGGGAAGGCACAGCCCGACCCTGAAACAGCGTGGCCCTCACAGAGCCCGGGCCCGGGGCAGCACAGCGCGGCCCTCACACAGCCCGACCCTGACACTGTCCGGCTCTCACACCGTCTGGGCCCGGGGGCGGGGGCGGCACAGCGGGGCCGTCACAGAGCCCGGGCCCGGGGTGGAACAGCCCGACTCTCACACAGCCCGGCCCTCACACCGTCCGGGCCCGGCCCTGACACAGCCCGGCTCTCACACAGCCCGGCCCTCACACCGTCCGGGCCCGGCCCTGACACAGCCCGACCCTCACACAGCCCGGCCTTCACACAGCTCAACCCTCACACAGCCCGGCCCGGGGGCGGCACAGTGAAATAACGACAAAATAATATGGCTTAAAATTTAACTATATTGTTGCTAGCTTTTGAATTTGCTGGGACTTTGGAGAATGTAATGTAATGTAACTGTTTGCAGGTGGGGCCAGCCCATGTGGTGGGCAGTTATGATAAAAGAAAACTAGAGCTAACTTGAGTAGTTGGTTAAAACTTGGATGCAGTAATGCCAAGGTTATGGGTTCAATCCCCTGTGTGGGCCATTGATTTGAGAGTTGGACGCGATGATCCTTGTGGGTCCCTTCCAACTCAGAATAGTCTGTGTGTGTGATTCTGTGTGTGCAACCAAGATAAGAGGAGTTGCTTGAATGGAGAAGCATCTCGAAGCCCATGAGAAGTGCTTTCTAACACAGAGGGGCGGGAGAAGCAGAACCTGGACATAAGGGGGGGTTGAAGAACAGCAAACAACATAAGACATAAACAACAGAATGTATAATTCCATGATGTAAATCTACAGAGTGCCTGTAACAGATAATATTTGGAGCTAACTCCTTAAAAAGGGCTTAATTTTGTATACCTGGTGGACACTGAGTGCCACAATCTAGTAATCAAAGTGGGGTTGGATCAAGGGTTGGACTTGGTGATTTCAGAGGTCTCTTCCAGCCCAGCTGATTCTGTGATCTTTTATCTTCCTTCCTTCCCCACTGCCCAGCTCAGTTCCCTCCCGGTAACTCTCTCACCACCTCACTGCCCCTTCTCTCAATCAACATAATCCTGAGCTGGGACTTAAATGCTGCCTCAGTCACTGAGTCCTTCTTCTAGATTTAGCTTTACATCTGTAGAGGGGGGAAAAGCCTGATAAAAGAATTATAAAATGTAAGGGGGTGCCAGAGGCTGCAACATAGAGAAACCAGAGTTAGTATCAGAGTAGTAGATGAAAGGAGCTGGAGAGTTGTATACAACCAGTTTTCTCAAAGGTGCAGGGTTCTTCGGGGGTTCAGTGTTACGTCATGTGCCAGTTTTGATTCTGAGCTTCACCCTCGCACCACTAAAAAAGTAATTTTTCTGGCCTCCCCTCCCTTCCTCAAACGTGGGGACTAAGCTGGACCCCCAGGACTCCAGGCAGGGGTTGCAGCAGGAGCCCACTCTGCTCCTCACTCCTCCCAGTTCAGCAGGTGTGTGGAAAGTGGTGGTGGATTCCACTCCCTTAAATGCAGGAATCCAGGAAGGTTGTCAATTTGCTGTCACAGGTTTGCTGTGGCATCTTTCAGTGAGGAAAAAGAGCAAATCAAGTGTTGATTGTCATCTCTCAGACCAACAAAAACCCCCATGGCTTGCTGGTTTCCCTTGATGAAAATTCTAGGAAAAAATTCCCTTTCAGACCTACTTGCAGTGCAGGCTGTAGCTCTGGGTATGACAGAGCCACAAACTGCAGAGGAGGAACCTCTGGCTTTTAACTTCACAAAGGCTACTGCCCCCAAAGTGCTTCCCAAAAGAGCTGTGATTCAACTTCTGCTTTACAAAGTGAATTAAAAATCTTGAAAGAGACTGAAAACATTTCACCAAAGCAAATGTATTTTTTATTATTATTATTCTTACTACTAGTATTATTATTGATAAAGAATGAGGCTCTCTTAAGCTATATTCAGGGCTCCAAGGCTCAATACTAGTGTGAGTATAGACCAAATTAACAAAGAATAGTCATCTCCTTAATAAATTCTGATGTGGTTTAAAAGCCTAAGTGTATTGTGAGATAAGTTTGTCATTGGGATGTGGTTAGAAGCCTTACACTAAATACCAGGTAAAGTCTGAACCACAACCTTGTAGCAACACTTTATTAAACCTTCTTCTTGGCCTTCACATACCATGTGGTTGTAACACATATTTCCTTCTTTCCCACCACCAAAGATCCTATTAAAAGACATGTTGTGAATGAGTGCTCTATGAAAGTAAATCTAGTAAAACTTATTTACTGGTCATTCCAAGTGACAACTCCAAAGTCTCAGAATTTTCAATCTAGGACACACCTCAGTGAGCAGCTTTATGAGATTTTATTTTGATTGATTTCATTCATAGAACATTATGTTTTGTCTCTCTTTTTATCAATTTTATAGATTCTCACTTTCTCACACCTGTATTTTCATTCCCATACTGGAAATGTAAGGGCAGTGTCACTTCCTTGCTAATGAAAACAAGAGATGAGAAGAGAGAAAAAAGAAAGAAAGCAATGCCTTTAAAACAATAATTGGTCTGTAGATACTTCAGCTTTCACTACCTTTTAGACTAGTAAAGGGTCTGGAAAGACAAGTAGGAAGCCAAAGTATAATATTCTGCCATCATAGTCTCTAGAAACTTCTTCAAGTTCCATGTGTTTTATATGTAACAACCTCCAACTCCTCCTTACACCACTGTTGTTTTCTCCAGCTAATTATCTGGAATTTTAACTACAGCTTTTGACTTGTCATTGTGTGATACTGTAGTTACATTGCTAGTTGTACATAAACCTGCTAAATTAAGGCATAAAGATTAATGCAACAAAGCTGCAATAAGTGAAATGGAAAATTAAGTCAAAACCCAGCAAAGTTGCTTAGACTGTCATATTAAAGTTGCTGGATAATTAAAATAATAAAAATTCTCAACACAAAAAAGACTGAAGAACTTTGTGCAGAAATGAATTAAAATAAAATATATAGGCATTTTTTACCAAGAAACCTGTTTATTTTGGCATACTTTATAAGAACTGTAATTTACATAAACATCTGTGGGAGGTGTCTGATCACAATTCTATAGCCTAATGTTTAGGGCTTATCTGGAAGTAAAAAATAAGTATAACTCCAAATTGCTCGTCTGGGTCTCTCTCTTCCACGGTAATTGGTGCTACCACTGATCAGTTCGAACTCTGAATCTTTTAAAAGAAAGCAGTGACAATTATATTTAGGTGTTACAAATACATAGACTGATTTCAAGACACTCTTGCCAAATTAAGCACCACAGGGGATATAATTATTTCTCAGCTTACTGTCTGAATCGTGGTCATTCTGAAGTGCTGAGCTCTGTGGTACTACCAAGTAAGATCCCTAAGCAAGTAGAGAAATCTTAAATTGTAGGAAACTTCTGATTTTTCTTTTACATCTAACAATCCTTGAACTTAAATGCTACCTTAGTCACTGAATCCTTCTTCTGTCTCTAGATTTATATCTCGGGGTGGGGGGGGGTGATGAAAGATGGGATTCAAGGAGTAAAATTTAAGGGGATGCAAGAGGTTATGACATAGACTGAGAAAGCAGAGTTAGTATCAGAGTAGAAGATGAGAGAGGTTATATACAACCAATTTTCTCATAGGTGCAGGGTTTCTTTGGATGTTCAGTGTTACATGATGTGCAATTTTTGAATCTGTTCATTTACTTTATAAAATTTAAACAAGCTTCTTAGCTATAAAGAAATCTCTGAGAGATTTGATTTGCCAGATCCCAACGAAGATGAGGATTAGTGTTTGCACTATGGCCCACCACAAAATGTTGCTGTTGGTTTCTTCACTTGTCTTCCGAAATTTTTCTTCACGCTCCTGAAGAATAAAGCAAAAGCATAATTATTACCTTTTGGCACTTCATGCTGCTGTCCAGGTAACTGGACAGGCTTCCCTCTTCTGCTTAGTGGTGAACAAACAGTTCTTTTAATGGTGATAAAAATGGAAGTTTGTACTTATCCATATGGTGGGTATCTTTACAAATCAAAACTGAGAAGCAGACACACTGTCTCTTCAAGCAGAAAGGCAAACAGTGCTTCCCTTACAGAAGATATTTTGTGCTAAATATGTTCCATTAGTACAGGCTTTAACCTTCTGAGGTTTACAGTCACTTGCATATTGCTGTCAAGAACCCTTTTGCAGCCAAATTTCTATTTTTATGTAACTAGTCGGTATATTTCAAGCACAGTCTGAGTGCCTGGGTACGTATGGAAAAGCGAAGAGAACGAGTGGAAATTTGTTTGAAGGAGAGTTTTCTTTCTAACTGCATGGAGATGTATAAATATACACTCAGTCCTTTCTTTCCCCACTCAGTAAAGTGTGTGCACATAGACCAGCATGGAAACAACAGCTGGAGACACCACTCACAGAGGTACCTGCCACCTGCTCAGCTGCTGGGGCTGACTGACCAGGAAAACCCTGTTTGGAAAATCCTGCTTTAAAATAACACCTGCTGCTACAAACAACACCTGTTGCCATAAGCATGAGTTCACAGTCATTAATTAGTTTTTAGGTTACTGCTTAAAAATACTTTCCAAGGTAATGGAGAGTATTTTGGTTGAATACCAATAGATTTTTATGCATTAGTTCAGAATAATGCTGCAATTGAATAATAAACCTCATAATACTTAATAAATCAATAAGCCTATACACAACATTTTCTAACATTTCCCTTAGGGAACGTACATACTCTTTCATAGTCTTGTTCTTTAGATACGTGCTGAATTTGCTCAATTAGGTGTTCAAGTCTGACATGAACTTCATCCACTTTTTCTTTGGCTTGAACAGCAGATTCATCAAAAAAGTGTTCTCCGACTCTGATGTCCAAATGGATACGCTGCAAACAGAAAATATTTGCTCATTAGTGTGTCTTCTGCTTTTTCAAAATTCCTTGGAAAAAATTATACGATGGATAATTTTCCTTTAAGCTCATTACAGGAAAATAGTTTTAATTGCTCATAAAAATCCTTCCTAAAATTAGAATCAGGTGGGAAGTTTGAAGCATTTCCTAATTTTATTTTTAAATTAGATACACGAATTTACAAATCTCACCAATGTTAGGGCATTATTTTATGCCAGTATTGATTCAGTCACCAAGAAAATGTTTTCTTTGTCCACAATCGTTAAAAAAAGACGCACCATTAGGAATGCTCATTATAGTTCACATTCCATCCTAATAGTGGAGAAATTACACCCTTCAATAGTACTATGAGAAGCATTTTAAAGATGCACTTCCGAGTTTCCTCACATAACTGTTGGGACTGTAAGACTGGAAGGAGACCAGCTGAATCACTGTTTGCAGTTTAACAAGGGTATTAAAGCAGAACCATCCATAAGTTGTCTTTTTCTTTCTCCACACTGTTTCTCCAGCATGAAATATCTCCCAATATCCTGCAAGCTGTTGCAGGATCTATAGCAAAAATGTCTCAATCCAGCCAGGCAATAGAACCATAGGAACAAGAATGAAGAACAGAACTTGAAATATTATGCAACTTATTTTGTCATGAATGAAAAGTTTTACTCAAACTAGTAGGAGGAGTAAGCTTCGAGAAGCTAATTTGTACCTAAGAGGAAATAAAAAGGTTTTAGCCAAACAAATAATCTGCCAAAAGCTAGAACTTGATATCACCATGATAGAAGTTGGATCTACTCAGACATCAAAAACAAATGAAGGGAAGATCTTCTTTCAGTTGTCTTGGAGTTAGCTAACTGTATAGCTAGAAATCCATCTCACAACCTGATCATCCAATAATTTATTTAGTTTGATTTGAAGGAATTCGGATAACCATCTAGTTCTTACAGAAAGCCAGTAAAAGATTTAACATAGCTAAAGAATGTTTTTCCTTTTGTGATCTTTATTCCTGCAGGCATAACTATAAAGAGCAATATTTTTTGTTTTTATTTCCTTTTTCTCAAGCTAAACAAACCACCTTATTTAATATTTGTGGTATTAATGTTCTTCTTCCCTGCATCTGTTCACTTTTAAATAGGATGACCAGAACTCTACATGGTATATGTGTCATGTAAAATAATATCACATCTCCATCTATACCAGATAAAAATCATCTGCATATCCTCAGTCACATTCATGGTGTGTAGTTAACTATGACCAACCAAAGCCTTTACCCTCTCTAGGTGATAAGCACCACAATGTTTTTTATTATTAGAACTTAAGTGCTTTTGCAATGTGTGTGATTAAATTTCCATTCATTTCTGTCAATCAGTCTGTAAGAACATGTAGTGATTCCAGTATAATAATCCTATTTCCATACTGTTAACTCTTCCCATTTCTGTGTCATCTACATGTTCCCGAAGTACACAGCTTGGATGAAATGGGACCTACCTCAAAACATTTACAAGATGTTTATCTTTTGCAGTCAACTGAATTAAAAAAAAAAGCAAAACCCAACCCCCAAAACAAAACAACAAACACCCCGCCCTCCCCAACTCTAGAGAGAATTCTCACATGTTCAACTATCTTTTGGCAAAATCATATAGAAAAATTCTCAAAACAGTATTTTTTTTTTCTGAAATAGATTAAAGCCATGATACCACCTCTAATGGTTTGGGTTTTAATTTCCAAAATCTGCATTAAGCCCAACTTTCTTGGTAGTAGACAATAAAAAGTATGCTAATATATTCTTCATTTGAATGTCTATCAAAAATTAAAATGTTAAATTTTCACTAGGAATTCAACCAAAGTTGGTGAAGACATGGAAGATCTTTATGAGATGTGTTTGTGTTAGCCAATGTTACATATCAGTCTTTTTGAACCAAATTAGTTGTTCTTATTGATCAAAATTGTATTCAAGGAACAGTAAAAACATTAAATCTCTCCATCATTATTAGTCTTGGCTCCTTAATGCTGACTTCTTAAATAGAAGAGAACAATCTTTTCATCTCCTCATCTACACAGTTCTAGGTTTGTCTTCTTTAATCACTAGGAAATGTTGGATTATCTGCTAGAAGTTAGACCAGCTTCTAATGTAGTTTGTAATCTCTGCAGTTTGTAAACAATTTATACTTACAGCAAAGAATATTTGGGAAATACACCTACCAGTTTACTTCCTGCAATTGCCAGAAGTCTTGTGGAGTTTGACTGGAAACAGATAATATGCTCCCCAGAGAGATAGGATGTAAAAGAAAATGTTCCTTGTGGCCCATACAGTTTTGACAATAGTACCTGCAATTAGGATTTGATAAGTGTTGGGTTCATAAATTATAAATACCAATAAAACAATCAAAAACAGTACATGAATTGGATGCAAAAAGGAATCAATTGGCCTCCTGACATCATTAAATTTATCTGAATTTCAGGGTGAATCTAGAGAAAATGAAACCATTTTAGTTCACAGTGTACATTGAAAGGTTATAGAATTTTTCAGTGTACCAAACCAATGCTCTCTAAAGCATACAAGTTTGAAAACTAAGACCTCATCTAGGCACAGAAATAAACCGTGCATTGCTGGAAAGGCTCATGGCAACACAGGCAGCTGCTCTGTATGGAGGCCACGTCCAGCCTTATGGAGTTATCCACTTTCACACTAGGTTTGTTTATCATCAGCCTCCCTTTCTGCTGCTCAGGAACATTCTGTACCATTTTAATTCATTAGTGAATTTTCTTTTTTTTTTTTTTAATTTGTTTTCTCACTTGTCTCTATTCTTAATGGCACAGTTTCCCAAACCTGGTAGTAATGCAAAAATTGTCCATGCTCATAATTAGCAAATATCATAATTTCTATTTACTTTGATAGAAATCATGAGGTTCTTTCAGCATCAAAATACCAAACTAGCTGGTAGACTATAGATTTACTTTTTCCCAGAAGTTTTTTTTTTTTTTTTGGATAGTGCTGCCTTCCAGTGCCAGAAGCCAACTCATAAATCCTACAGAAGCATTCATAAAGCATATTTACCTCACCAGAAGGAGTTGAGACACTCACAAACATTCCCAAACCAGGAGCAGATTCAAGAAAGTCATGTTTATGTATATCCCAGCGTTGTACTTTGTAATTTCCTGATTAAGAACATAGATAAATCCATTAAATAAAACAGCATAACATAGAACATCTTTTTTTCTCCAAAAATATTAAGATAAATTATTAACAATAAAACAATGTATGTATTTCATGTGTTTGTGATTAAAATTGTTCAGGGGCACTTTACAACAGTGTGAAACGCAATAAATTTTTACTGCACCAGAAAATGTTCTACAGTACTCCAAAAAATGGTTAATTAACAAGAAATGCTTTCTGATTACTCCTAATTCTCTGGCAAGATTAACCTCCAGAAAGCACGCTGAGACCCCCAAAAGCACAATGTGCTGTACTTAAATTACATGTTTTGGATTGTCTTTTGTATTTATCACATTATTTATTAAAGAAAAAGATTAATCTGTTTGTTGGGGGGTTTTTGCTGTCCCCTTGAAATCTTACATTTACAGTCTTGTAGATGAATTTAATGTGCTTTTGATATCCCAGGTGAAATGAAACTATAGTACCTCTTGAATTGTTTCTTTCCAGACCAGCATTAATCAAAAAAGTAACTCTCTCATTCATATGGGGAAAACCATGTTACAGAAATTCTGGCTTGAATGAGTACATCAATCACAATGTGTATAAACACACACATGGAAGCAGCAGTTCCACAGCTGTAGGATTAAAATACATTCTTTGTTTAGTAAAGCGCTCTGAAACCCTGCATTTTTCTGAGTGATGGATACACACAATGTGTGAGGACTTTAATTCCTACTCCCTGCTACGAGGAGTTATTTTCATTGTGCCCCTTTCTTAGCCCTAATATTTTACCATATTCATCAGTCCCAGAATTTCTTGTTACATTAAAAATTATCTTTATTATTGCACAGGTTAGATAATCATAGAGCATTGGCAGGTACCTACCAACTACCAACGTGTCACTGGGAAGATCTTCAATTATACATTTCTCTTCTCTTTCTCCAATGTGAAAATACAAAGCAAGTGAAAAAGAAATCCAAAAGTTCATAAGAAATCCTATTAGTTGGCTTTTCATGTTTTTTGTATATCCCTGCTGGACTGCTTTTGAAGAGAAATAGTTACATGCAAGTGCTTGTAGTCCTGTGGTTGTTCCTTGTTTGCTGCTTATCTGTATTTCTGAGAGAGAAAAAAAACTGTGAGAAAAGGCAGCTGGTGGTTACACGTTTATAAATAACTGCAATATGTTCTGGAGAATGAGATAACATGAAAAAGACACCTTGTAAAATCTTTCTTCTTTCCCAGCATCTAGATTAAAATTTTATTTTATACACTTAGAAGAGCACGAAGCTGAAAGGGCCTCTCAGGTACTTGAGATCAGTCCCCTAGATTACTGTAAGCAAGCACACTGGCTATCTCTTTCTACCAACTGCTCAATTTTCAACTTCAATGAAGTTATTAAGTTGTATTTCCCATTTATTCTGGGTGATTATTGCAGAGTTTCACTCCTCATTTATTAAGAAATCTCATAATTTCCATCCTAAATCACCGGACAAATGTATGCACCTACATAAAACCACAGGGACTACATAAAAGGTCTGGAAGAAACATAAAGGAGTCAAAAGAACTTGAACAGTAAAAGAATTGGAAGCATTAATAAATATGATACCGCAGGGAAAAAAATAAAAACATTAATACTTTCAGGGTTTTTTTTAATAATGTTTCTTTTTTAGACACTGTCTCATAAATTCTCAAAATAAGGCTGTAGTATAAATCAAACAAAGATTGAGGGTTTTATTTTTATCCTTTTTACTAATATAGACCTATGTGTTTGCCTGATGACAAACTCATCTATGACTCAAGTGTTCCTTGTCCTATAAACCAAGATCACTGTGTCTGGAAGGTTACCCTCAATGTCAGAGGATATGTGGGCATTTTCCAACAGAGAGGACTCACCTGTGGGATCATTTCCCATAGAGAGGACCCATCCTTCAGCTCATTTTCTGTCTCACTACACTCCTGTTGAAGACTCTGTAGTTTGAGCACAGACCCTGTCCAGCCCTGCCATGTTCCTCAGCAGCATTTGAAGGGAAATGGTTCACTGATGCCCTTGAATGTGTCTTTGGTGAACCTCTCGCTTGACTTCTGAATTCTGTCATCTTGACTTCAGATGTGGGATGTGAGGCTGGCACACACACAGGCCATTTATGTGGTACACAGTGCTACAGACAGGAAAACACCATTTCCTTGATGGAATTTTACCAGCCTTTATTTTGTTTAAAAAGGTGGAAGTTGAATTTTAGTTTATGTCTTATTTTTATATAGCTTTCAAATGCTCAGCTGCGTAAGTTGAATCCTCAAAGCTATGCACACACCCAAGGATCACGACTAACCCTTTTCTCATATTTTGCAGTGCCTTCTTTGTATTTTACTTTCAATTAGCTCATAAAATGTCCCAATTCCATGAGAACTCAGATTTTCCTAGTGTCAAGGAAGAAGAGTGGATGGCAACTTATTGGGGTCACCCTTTATAGTCTTAAGGGGGTTGCATTAATTATGGTCAGAAGAGCTCAGGCACAGCAGGCATCAGAAGGCTTGATCAGAGGGCTAGAGTGTATTCTTAGTTACAGCTACACTTTTTATCTACTCCTGTATATAACGTGCTGGCACGCTATGTGTCAGTAGTTCACCTAACATACATAGAAGCATCCTGCTGGTTACAAAGCATTTTACATTCTTCAGGTAGCTCTTTGCTCCTTAAGGTTGCACACATCAGTTACTTCAGACCTTAGGAGAACAACACACACACTGTCATCCCCCCACAGCAACTTATGTTCAGTATCTGTAACCTCAATAAAAATTTCAAGATGATAACTCTTACTGGATTGTTTCACATCTGCAAAAGAAGAGCTGGTTCATGTTTACTGCCTTTCACTGCACCTGCCATCTGTGTGTTGTCTCAGTGAAAGAGTGTCTGTGTAACACCAGCACAGGCTTACAACCATCATGGGTTCAGTCCATTTCACAGTGTGAATTATCTTCACAGAAGCTCTAGCACAAGTATTAATCCATCCTCCAACAACACACAACATCTCTATAATGACAGACAGATTGTCAAAAAGAACTGATTCCTGAAACATTAATTCATTGACTCCATGTGGTTAGAGAGAGGGATAAAAATTGCAGCTTGTGGCCACTGACTCTTTAGGAGTCTCAAGGGTGATATTAAGATTCCATTACTGTGTTAGCATTTATCCATCAGAAATAATTTTGGATTATACACAGAATCTCATCATCTCATTGGACTTTTACCCCTCTACTGCAGGAGGTTTTGTCTGTCATGCACCTATGTAAATTCTCATGCCATACTCACACCTGCAAGAAGTATAGATTTGTCTGCAGATTGTGAGCTCCTTAAGCAATCATCTTTTTAGCTTTTTAATGACCACTTGAGGTTTCCAAAATCCTGAGTTCCAATGGTAGAACAGAAGATATTCAAGGAGAGACCACTCTATCCTTCGCTCTGCCCAGACCCATTAGCTCAAAACAGATTCCTTCTGTACCTTTGGCTACCAGATGCTAGTGTAGCAGGGCTGCTGGAGTTCAAACAGACAAAAATAATTCAACCTCCAGGTAATGAGGTTGTCATGCAGCGTATTGAGAGCTTTTTTTGTCTCATGCATTCACAGCACCTGTCAATTGTCATGGACACAACTTCTGTCTACTATGATCTGGCTGACTTGAGAATTGCTGTATCAAGTGTCAAATTTATTTCTTGAGCACGTTAAATATTTTCATGGAATAGTCTGAGTTACTTTATTGTGTTGGATCACTCATGGCAGATCAGATATTCCCAATGTACTTCAATTACCTGGGACTGGGAATGTAATGAAATGGAACTTTTTGCCTTGAATACCATCAGCTACTCTCAGATCTTTTGTTTGCACACCAGTTGTGGATTCTTGTGGGTCCCTTCCAACCCAGAATATTCTGTGATTCCAGCCTGGCTTTGAACACTTCCAGGCATGGGACATCCACAAGTTGTCTGGGCAACTTGTTCCAGTGCCACATCACTCTCATAGTAAAGAATTTTTTCCTAATATGTAATCTAAACCTGCTTTCTTTCTGTTTGAAGCCATTCCCCCATTGAAGACTGAGGAGAAAAAGTTGTTGAGTACCTTAGGCTTCTCCTCATCCATGGTTACCGGTTTTCCAGCACTGTTTGTTGTGTAGGTACACCTTCTTTAATCTTTTCTAGTTCACATACCTGTAGAAGCTGTTCTTGTTCTTTGTGGCCCTTGCCAGGTTCAGCCTTCCTTACTCCATCGCTGCACAACCAAACTTAATCTCTACACTCTTCCCAGATTACCTGTCCTTGTTTCCACTGCCTGTGCATTTGTGTGCTTTTGTTTGACCATCAGGACCCTATTCAGCCATACTGGTCTCTTGCCTCCCTTGCCTGATTTTCTGCTCCTGGGGTTTACTAGTTTTTGCACTCTATGAAAGAATTCCGTAAAAATCCTTAAAGATCTGCCAGCTCTGTTCTGCTCACTTGTCCCTGAGGGCAGTTTCCCAGTGGATCCTATTGACTGTCTCCTTGATGAGCTGCAAATTTGCTCTCCTAAAGTTCAGGGGCTTGATCCTGGCAGCTCAGGCTGCCTCCAGTCTTGATGTCCCCAATTAACTCCCATATGTTGGTGACCATCAGGTCCAGTGTCGCATCCCCTCTGGTAGAGCTTCTATTATCTGGCTCAAGAAGTTCTTCCAATCTTTCGTGTGCTCTCAGCTAACTGTCTTTAAATTCCTTGAGGTATTGGACAAGTTGTTATCAGTGTACCTTATTCCATTACAGGATTTTAATTTGGTGTTGATTATTTTTGTAGGATCACAGTTTAATTCTGTGGTGACCTTTTGGCTGCTACACTTACCTTTAATGATGCCTTCCATTCTGCCAAGCATCAAAGCCAATTCTTTCTATAAAACATTCTTGAAAAGATTGTCTTTACAAAGCCATTTCAAGCTTCCTCCCAAAGTGCTTTCTGAGATTAGCTTAACCCAGGTATTAATTTGCTTATTTCCTTCCCTATATCTCATGTATTTAGGACCACAACATGTTGGCTGCCAGCCATCTGTAACACCAGGTGTAAGGGGAAAGGAAGGAAGAGATTCTCTGTGTTTCTTCCCAGTCCCCCAGATTTTTAGGAGAATTCCAACACTGCTGTAAGTAACAGCTACAAGATCCTAGTAATATCCACACAGGGGTCACCTCACTAATCAGTTTAATAAAGATATGTTATGAGAAATATGCTCTACCATTAGAAAGTACTTCACTCTCTGTATTCATAGTCTTGCCAAGTAATAACGCCATCCTGGGATTTTCAAAGGGAATACCTGGAACTAGTTATGGCCAAACATTTCACAACCACAAGGACATCCTTAAAGAATGTTATATGTACCAAGGTCTCCTGAAGTCACAGCTTACAAAAAAATCCCAT
Organism: Sakesphorus luctuosus; assembly: GCA_013396695.1. NCBI lineage: Eukaryota > Metazoa > Chordata > Aves > Passeriformes > Thamnophilidae > Sakesphorus > Sakesphorus luctuosus. The sequence continues at coordinate 404,954 of VWZD01005481.1, read as the reverse complement.
ATCCAGGTAACTGGCTGGATAGGAAACTTCTGCTTTTGAAGGAAGCTGCAGTGATTATTCATGTATGTAAACACTCTTAAAGAGCAAAGTTACACATCACTGACTGGGGTTTCCTGAAGTGTGTTGGCCTCTTATGTATTCACTTCCCCTTTCTGCTCCACCACCCCCTCTCATCCTTTTCTCCTTCAATGTCCTTTGGGAAACTTTTGGCTCCAGGAGTTTGAGTAAACCTGGGACTGCTCCACTGTCAAATCCCAACTTGTAGGACTGAAATCCTTTAAGGACATGAGGCATTTTCTTGGATTTGGCATATTCCTAAAAGAACCTCCTCAAATCAACTCTCCTGTTCAATATCTGCAGGGTATATTTGTAAAACTACAGTGTGTTGTACAAGTTTTGTGAGCTGACTGTGAACTTATTCTACTGAATAAATATTATTCCAAAATTCTTTTCCTAGTTGGTAGCCACAACTCTTCATAAGCCATATGTTACATTCATTTTATAACAGTTATTTGAGCATTAAAACTTGCAGTCAGGAATGGTTTCTGACACACTGTGTTTTGTTATCATTGCATATCACTTAATTTTAGATACTATTAAAAATTGCTAAGTTTTCTCCATAAAAAGTTGTAAAATAGCAAATAACAAATAGCAGGAAAGACATTTGAAGAAACATGGACAGATTTACTGCATATATAAAGGTAATGATATAATTTATGTTATAGTCAACAGCATTAACTTTGCGATAGTTGTCTCATGAGGGACACACACCAACAATCAGTTTTTGAATCTCAACTAACATGTTTAATTCAGTTTAGATGTTTTCTACCAGCATCCACACTTCTAATTTTTTCTACTACTTTTGTTAGCCGAGTGTCCTCATGGCAGTAAGTCTTCTCACTTTTGAGGAAAAAAAAAACCACCCAAACAAACAGGAAAAAACATTTTCATGTATTCATAAGTCTCAAGAGAAGTTTACTCAGTTCCACTATTGTCTTAACCACACTGCAAACATCTGGTCACTCTGACTTATGTAAGTAGTTTCTGAAGAAATGCACGTTAAACATGTTTAGAAAGACGACAAAAATGCCAATAAATTACAAAAACATAATTTAGAGGAAAAATTAATTTCTAGGTATAAATAGTTGTAGATAATCAAATTACAGTATTTAAGAGGTTATTGTTTTATATTTTGTGATTGATATTTATGCCTGTGAAGTACAATGTTTCTGAATGCCTTCTTTTCTGCCACTAGAGGGTACTCCAAGAACTTACAGTGTATTTGTAGGAAGGATTTATTTGGGGGTTTTTGGTCTGCGAGTGATCGAGTACTGTTGTCATACTAAACCTTAGGCATTTAACCCACCCCCCCCAAATCCTGATATTAAATAACAACTTTCAGAAACACTCTAATACACCTTTTCATCAAAATAGTGCAGCATATCCAAGTTCTACAGAACACCGATTGACACGTAGTTTACATTTAAACTTATCCTACTTTTAAATTATCTAAATTATTATATTTTCTTTATTTCAGATACAGTTTTCTGGTTCACACGGTGTTTCTTCATCCAGATTTGGACAAGGCATTCCATTATTGGCAGGCTGAAGAAGCACGAAACGAGTTCTGATCTTGGTGCCCGTTTGTCTGCAGACACCTCTGCAGAGCCCCCAGGAAGACCACTGAGAAACCTCACAGTCCAGGGGTGTCTCTGCAATGCACACAACGAAAAGGGAACGTCACATGAGGTTTCACTTGAGTCAAATACACAGCTGGAAAAGCATTAAGGAATTATGATCAAATAGCATCCTTTCTTATACAGAAAATACATATGATATTAATAAAATCCATATGTTGTCTTGTAAATAAAAAAAAAAGGCTGGTCTCAGCTCTAAGTTCATGGACAATTATATTATTGCAGTCTAGAGCCTGTCTGAGGTATTATATCACTAGTGCAGCATACTGTCTATTGAATTGAAAATACAGAATTCCTTTAAGAGAAAACTATGCTTAAAATAATTGTAGTCAAAAGGTTAAATTAAAAAACATTTCCAGTCAATTTTATAACTCATTTGCCTATGCATGGCTTAATAAAAATGCTGGGGTTAAAGATTTTCTCTGGTTTATTTGGGTATATTGTTATTTCTTTGCAGGTAGCTATTGTTCCTATAGTTTTTCATATCAAATTCCATTTTAATTTTGTTGCAATTTGCTTCAGAAATAAAGTCCCATTTTTTACATTAAATCATCTTGCTATTTTTTTGGTGTGTACACTGCTCTCCCTTTTGCCAAAAAAAGATATTCTGTCAGTAGAAGTTTTTAGTTCTAAAAGGTGTTCCTGTATAATTTGTTGCAACAAAAGAAGTTAGAAACTCTAAAGTGCTTTGCATAATGTATGCTTCTATTGGAAATATATCTCATTAAAAATAAAGGTGAGTATTCCTTGGCAGGTTACACTAAAATATTTCTTGTCACAGGTAGTTGCATCAACGGCATGTTAGAGAATTTGTGGGTAAAACAGGTGTGCACAAAACCATCTTGAAATGCCACACTAAATGTGTGACACCTGGTATAAATTTCTGGTATTGCAGTGAACTCACCACTTCTGTTGTCATCACTCATTCCTATGTTTCTAGCAGGAATGGGGGGGACAGCTTGACCTCTGGTAATTAAATCTACCCTTTTTATTCTGGAATACATTTGAAAGCAGGCTGATTTACTGGTTAATATACAATAACCTGGGAATTTGTGATTAAAATTATTTATGAAATACCATACTTCAAATGAATTGTTTTAAATTTATACCCTAAATAGGGCAAAAAGTTACTGTTTTAGTGCTGGGAGAAAGACATATAACTGTAAATGAGATACGTAACACTCACTTTAAATATGTCTTGTTTTCTGATATAAGAACTTTAAATCACTATAAATTGATAAATACATTTCTTAAAGTATAAATCACTCATTAGCTGTGTAGAGAATGAGCTTTATTTTTGTGGTTGTGAGGTGTCCAGCACAGAAGTAGACCCATAAGGTATTCAGACATTCTGGAGAAGCTCTTGGAACACGACAACTCTTCTAGGAATACACTGTTCCCTCAGAGCAAATATTGTATCTACACATTTGTTAATGCAGAGATTTGAAAATCACCCTTAAGACTGACTTGAGGCAGTAGTTTGCATGTCTTCCTACCTGTTCAAGGTTATTTCCTAATGTTTTTAAGAACATGAAAATGAGAGAGAACCTGATTTTTGTTGTCAGGATTTATATTTCTATCACAAATATGTCCAAACCAGTTGAATTAAATCAATTTTTATTGCACATAACTGTCAAGCCCTGTGACCTAGAAAGAGAGAACAACAATAGTTCTTGGCTTCATCATCATGTAAAAACTTAAGGATAAATATTTACTTCAAAGTTGCAAAGAGTTTGGGAACTCTGATTCTGATCAAGTGTCGTTTGTTTCTCATAAAATTCACTGATCTCTGCTGATACAAAGGCTTGAGTAGCTCTTACTATGGATGCAACCCAACCCTTTGAACCATTGCTCAAATATGCAATCCCTTCCTTATTCCTTCAGGAATTCTCTTTTATGTCAACTGGCTTGTTTTATTTCCCATGTGTGAGTTGGAAACTATTCCTGTGCAGATAGGAGAATATTCTGCCTGATCACCTGTTTCATCCACATCACCTGCCGGATTTCCACATATTTCTGAGTGAATGAAAATAAAAGAATTGAGAACATCAACATACTAATCACTTACCTGAGACAGGGTCTATTACTTCATTGCTTTTGGCTGGAAGATTAATAAAAGGTGCAGAAAGACCCAGCTGGCTTTTCTTTATTTTCACTATTGTTACTTGAGCAATAGGTGGCAAAATTTTGAGTTTGGGATAATAAAAGGAGTTTGCTGGGTGACTTGGAGAGGAGCAAGTGATCTGCAAAATAAAAAGGGCAATATTAAAGAAACAACATTATATTAGTAAGAAGATAACTGTAAAATCACGTTTATACATCATGCTAATACTTTTGGGCAAGGGAATAGAGTACAACCAGTTTCTGTGGACCTCAGTTCTCATAGCTATGCTGGTGGTTCCAGAATTTCTATGCATAGTGCTTTGAGACAGGGGACAGTGGATTGCACCCACTTTGGATAGTGGCCTGGGGGGCGGTACTGAAAACACAGTAATGTGTGGAAGGTTTGAGAGAAGATGTGATTCGGTGTTATTACAAGAAGAGTACAAGAGTACTAATTATTAGGTATGCTATAGCAGCTGTCATGTGGATATAGGAGGCCAAATGTATTGTTTTCCAGCTTCTCTGTTCCTTTTCTCATTACTCATTAGGACAGTATTTGTCTCTAGGAAAACTGACCTTAAAGTATTCAAACCTTTGAATCAAAATCCTCCATTCCCCATCACTCTTACATGGCAAAAGCAAAGTATGAGGCATATATAGAGGATCAAATGAGCAAAAGAGATTGAATGTGGGATCACTGCAATAACAGTGAAGTTCTCTGCTTTCCTTTAGGTCCTTTCCCTCAAATGCAACAGTTTTAGCTTTCAGCAGTGCTTTCAATTGAACTCCTCCTCACATCTGTGTTCACTAAGAATTTTCCTATTTAGATACATATTTAGTAATGCCAGGACTCCTGTGAGTATTTTTATATTCCAGATGCTGTAAGGATTGTTAAATGTCATCTAAAAATTGTTGTCTTTTGCAGAAAATAATTAAAATGTAGAGACAAGTTTTCCTGAACCAGCTGCATCTACTTAATTTCAAAAATATGGAAAATAAACAAAAGCCACAAGTTTATCAGCTGTGTAATAAATCCACGTGTAGAGAGAATCAGCACTCCCAAATACTAAAATCAGTTTCAAAAGTATAAAATAGTTATCTTTGAAAGAGAAGACTCGAAACGCATTAGTATGAAGTGCTAAACTATGTACTACACCTACCTCTTTAACTGTCTCCTGTGGAATAGTGGCAAAGTTTGGGGAGGAAAATGTGAAACCACTGTCAGTTCCAGCATCATATGGATATAGATCTACTGATACTTCATCCATCCAGCGCTCTCCTTCACAGAGATTTAGGCTGTCAATACCCACAAACCAGTCAGGGCTTGGAACAATTCGCACAACAAATGAAACCTAATGGAACAAAATGAGCCATCAGGATTGCATCACTTCTTTTGGAATGCGTCAGTCCTGCTTACAGTCATTTGAACTCAACATTTTTTAAAATAACTTCATTATGGTCTTCTACTTTATAGAAACTGTACAGTGCTCCCTGCAATGTGTCATGCTTTTTATTAACTCTGTGCATTATATTGTTCCTACAAGTGAGAACTCAAATATGTAATTTTGGGTGCTGGTGACAAAAAATAACCTTTTGACATGAATATGTATGTTTACTTACTAATGGATGTCTTGGATGCGCTTCTAATTCAGTAGAGGTTTGTCCTGTACCACTGGTAATTGCAGGAGCAGAGAAGATTCCATGTACACTCTGAATTTTCTCTCCAGCTTCTTCTATTTCTTTCATTAATCCCCATGCTTCACCCTTTTCAGCAAAATCACGTACACCATTGCTGGCATATTCATTTTTTTTCCACATGCTGTAGTCAGAACTATGAGTAACACCTATTTGAGTGAATACATGGCATGACATAAAAGTCTGATTTACAATATCCCTATTTCTTCATTTTCTCTGTTTTATTTCTGAGGTTAAAAATATTACTATAAAATTGAGTGAACACTAAAACATTTGGCTTATCACTGTTTGTTTCAGCTGCAGCCAATTGAAAACAGAAGTCAATTGAAAACAGTTGCAGATTTTTGAAAATATTGTGTATACTTCATTTTCTGAATTTCATTCTTAATAACTTTGGCTAGTTTTTCCTTTTTCATTTTTCTTAAAAATTGACTATTAAGAAGGGAAAAAGAAAAGATCAGAGAGGTCAAGAGATTTCTCTGTTGTTCAAACTGTGCCTCCTTCACTTACCCAGCAGGGATGACCACTGTGCTGGGGGCCTGTAGAGCGGGTACTGCTTGGGGAAAGCAGTCTGGCTCCATTTCCCTGTGAAGATTATCCTGTACTTAGCGAGTTCCTCTGCTGTGCAAAGAGAATCATCCCCCACAGGGAAGCTGCTGGCATAACCCAGCAGAGTTACAAGTACTGTCCAGAGAACTTTACAGGAGCAGTAGACAAACATCAGGTTTTCCATTCCCTTCCACACAAAAAGAAAAAAAATACCTGTTAGCCATATTAGTCACTCTAAACTCAAAAATTAATAACAGTTCCCCAATAAAATGTGATGTAGCGTCAGATATAACCAAAAAGAAAGCAGATATCTGAAACACTAAACATTGTTATGCTTCTAAAAGCATTACTGTAATGCTTTCAGATTTGTTATTTCCATGCCATATACTACAAATCTGTCACTTTACCTGAGACAAGTGTTTCTAATCAAAATAAAAATATCTTATCCTTGTCCATAGTACTGCCTCTGAGAAAAATCTGTTTCTGATTTTCTTTTGAAATCTGATTAGAGTCACATCTTGATTTAATTAGGGTAGCAACTGTTTCTGTGGAAAACATTAGTGGTATATTTATTCTTCTAAAGATTAAATTGCAGGTTACTTTGCCAAAAGAAATGATTTATTTTGAATTTTTGTTCTACAAAGGCTGTTTTATAGCATAACATTTAAATTCAAATGCATTTCATATTTATATAAATTACTTTGCTGTCATAATGTGGATTAAATATACATTGTAATTCCTTTGGATTGTCTACACTACACAGCTCTTAAAACCAATATTTTTTTGAAGTTACTGTCATAGCTTGTGCAAATTTTGTTTTTAAATTAACATAGTAATTGCATCAGACTGCTGAACTCCAGCAATTGTTTAAAATAACAGACTTAAAACCTGATTTTTAAATGTTTTTGTCCTTTGCAAAAACTATACAAACGTAACAAAACCTCTAATATTATATTAATTTTTAAAAATAGCTGTGAATACTCACTAAATATTCCTCTGGAGCACTGGTGGTGGGAGAGCACCTGCTTTTGCTGGCAGCTGAGTTGGTCTGCAAGAGAAGACAGTAGGAGTCTTGCTATTTATGCCTGAAGAGGGTCCCTTTGGTCCAACAATTATTGCAATCTTTAGACTTTCCAGGTTTGCAAAAATCGTGCCATCTTCTTGTTTGCAATCCCTTTGGAAGGACTAGCAGAGATTTCCTGCCTGCCAACTGGTTTCAGGTTCCTTATCAGAAGACTGAGGTGCCGAAAAGACAAAATGCTTTTAAAAAATACAGTTCAAGTTTTCTGGTGCCTTTACAGTTCTCTGCTCTTATTAATGCCTCCAAGCTATACAAATGAACTGATTCCAACACTGAAATAGTTCTAGTGAATACACTTTAAATGAGAAACATGTTTTCTTGTAAGTTTTATTGTCTGACAGATGCTCCTTCCAAACATTTACAGAGAGCTTGCTCACTCTCACACACCATATGTATGTGTTCAAATAAAAGGGGTGAGGCAGCTAAAAATGTCAAGAGGGAAAAAGAAGTTACTTTTCATAATTGCACATACTGCCACAGACTGTGTCTCCTGCACATATGAATTAATTTAAAGTAGTACAGTGTATATTTTTGTGTTGTACAGGACTGTATGCTGGATGATGAAAGGGCTCTGTAACATTGTGGTTTCTTTGGAAAGAGTGGTTTTGGGAAGCTCAGGGATTTTTCTTAGCTGTCTTCAGTGTAAAAACCCCAAATAAAAATCTTATTATTACAGTTAAGTCATGCATCCTCTGTAGCACAGGACATATACTTACATCACTAAAACTATTTAAATTCTCCATGAAAAAATATGAATAATACAGTGATCCAATTAAAAAATAATGTTTAATCCTTATTTTTAGTTATTTGCCCCACCACCTTTCAGATAAGGGAAAACAAAGGGTTTGTGCCATACCTATAAGGTTAACAAATGCTATGGTGGTTGATCAGAAAGAAAGTTAAGTTCAAACTTTTACAGTGAGCCATGAAGATAATTCCATAGAGTTTTCTTTAGAAATTGTGGGAATGTCACTTAAGTACTTCCACAGATCCTTAACATGGTGGTACAACATATGGGAAAAAATCAACCCAAACCCAGTTATTGTTCAGGAGCACCTCCCAGGCCATCACAGGTTAAACACAAAGCATGTGGATTCAGTGACTCGGGTTTGGCCACCAGGAGGGAGTTACCAGACAACTTGTTAGAGCTTTGTGGCACTTTAACTGGAAACTTCCCTTCTGCCTCTCACCCCCTGGTAAATTCAAGCCAGGAGGTGAATAAACTGGGATGCCTAAATGGAATTTCCATTGATTGTTCTGCTGACAACATGGAATCTACTGCAAGTTTCAACACAGATGGATACAGCCCCTATAGCCACAGTTCCTCTGTATCTGGATAGATTACCAGAATCCTATAGGAGGATCCCTGCCATCCAGGCAGGGACACGTTCTTTATTTCCAAGGTCTCTTCCTCCATCCTATGTTAATGCTACATTTTCCATAATTGATTTCTGTTCCAGGAGCCAGACTCCACTAAGAAAAAGAGCAAAGAGCCTTCATTGCTAGTTTTATACAAGTTCTTTGAGTGTTTGCTGAAGGATGATATTTGAATTACATCCAGCTCACTCCCTCCTACGCACAGAATTCCAGATCCACAGGTTTCTTAGAGATTTTAATTTAATAACATCACAAGGGGATGATCTTTCCAACCCATGCAGCCCTCTAGAAGAATTATACAAAAGTCCCACAAGTTTAAAAGTATGTTGCTCAGAGCACTGTTAAAACTACTTAAGGCTTACATAATTATTACTCAGTAGCTGTAAACTTCAGTAGGTTTTGTTGTTTATCAATACAATTACTGAACCAGTGAACTTCTCAAACCGAAACATACTGTGGCACTGCCAGGACAACACTCCAAATGAGAACAAAGCAACTGGCTCTGGATGTGACACACAATTATTAGGTATATCAGACTGGCCTTTTCCTTTAGGAGATAAATTACTGGCAAAAGGCACATCACCAGACTAGATTATTCTGCTTCCATGGCTACATGTTATGCTTGTACCCAGGAACAGGACAATACATGCAGGCTGCATAATTTGGCACTGGACCTTTCCCTGTTTACAATGAGGGCTTTACTATGGCAGATTTCTCAGGATTAAATTCTTCAGGACCCAGAGCCTCATTCTTATCTTTGTGGGATTCCTAATGAAATTGTTGAACAAAATACTGTAAATTTATTTAATTATTTTCTCTCCCCGCCCACCGTGTCTGAGGAGAGAGGAAAAAAAGAAAAAAACATGCAGAGTAATGTCAGAAAAGACTAAGTTGAGGACTCACAGTCCTATTTCTTTAAATAGAAACTATGCTAAGTGTAATCAGTCTCTGACATTGTGAAGGACATGAAAACACCAAATGTATCTCATAAATGAGAAGGGGAAAAAAAGAAAAAAATTCAACTCAATGGATTACTTTCATGACTGGGAACCACAGATGCCAAATTTCCGTGGGCCAGCAGTGAGAGAAAAAAATGACTGTGGGATCAGAACCTATGCTTGCATTCCTTCTTCACTTTGTATGTCCTATTAGGAAGCTGCTGAAAACTCATGGAAAACTGGAAAAAACCCCTGTTCCATTTGAAATACAGTTTTTCTTTCTCTTTTTACAGCAAAATAGCTTTTGTTTTTCAAGTTTGTGTCTTTTCAGGTACATGTATTTTCTATCCACGCAGGTACCTCTACAGACCTCAAATGCTAGAGGGATTAGGCATACAAAGCTTGTTTTACTTCAGCATCAGTGCCAAGATGTGCCTTGGGTTTAGTTTTGCTGCTGGAGATGTGCAACTGCTGCTGTTTCTTGTGAATAAGGCAACAGTTCTGCAGTTCCTGCAGTCTTTACCGAGATTCAGAGGATGAAAGCTCAAAAACAGAAAACAAAAATGGTGTCCAGATACTTTTTGTTGTTAAGTAACAGTCATAACTGTATCTAAAATATTCTGTATTTTTTCCAGCCAAAAATTAGAAAATAAATTAGTAAAGTAAAGAAAAAAAACACATAAAAATACTGTAAAAAATACCCTATCATCAGTATCATGTTGACCCTGGAAACATTTATACTGTAGGAAAACACTTAAATGAACATGTTTAGGCTATCACACAGGAATATATCACATTAAAATGTGTAAATTCCATTTTGATTAGTCAGAAATAATTTAGCCTTTTTTCTGGTAAGCAACCAGGTTGCCATGATTAGTTACGGCTTTTGGTATTAAACTGTAAGATTGAGAGAAAGGAATTTTTACCAAAATGATTGTTCTGAAGTTAGTTTGACCACCTTTACTCAAAGCAGAAGCTCCAGAAATTCTGTGTTTATATTCCTGAGGTATTACCACACATTACAATTTTGCTAAAAGAGTTTCCATTTTTCTGATAAGGAGTATATGTGCAACTCCAATATTCACAGGCTGTTTAATATGCTTATGACTACCTAGAATCTCTTTGTCTACCAAGAAAAAACATAACATTGTATTACTCAAGGAGGATTATACAGCCATACTTTCTCTCCTGTAGTTACCATGGAGACACGTGTGATTATGGACTCTTGGCAATGCCAAAGGTTTACATTCAGTCAAAACCCTCTGAGATCTAAGTTGTAAAGTCTCAGTACTAGAGTGGCAAAGAGCAGAATATTTTATGATGGAGAAATTGTGATGCTGGTTTGGAAGCTTTTATAAAATAAAGCATTCACATAAGAGAATAAAGTATTCCTGATACTGGGTGGCACAACAGAAGTGGAGGCAGCTTTAGTCTTAATTAACCTTTTGGAATAAAAATTTAGTTTGCAGATTAGGTAACTGAAGTAAGTACAAACATACAAACTAGAGATGTAAATTGCCACTATAGATAATCGAGGTCTGGTTATTTTAGCTGATGAAATCTAGAGAACTGTTCAGCTCACCCTTTAGTGCATACTGATATTTGACTGTATTGATAAGGCCTCCATTGATCCTAGCTCTCATGGAAGCATCTACACCTAAGTAACAGATTCAGGCATCTCTAGTCAGGGTTCACTGAGAATTCAAGCCAAGACAAGGAAAAGAATAAGGAAAAATACCAGTCTTCTTGACCACAATGATCAGCAACAAAAAGCCCTTCAGTCATGTTTTACATTCTTCTGTCAGTTGTATTTAAGTAACTTCTAGTACTGAAAAACCTAATATCTAGGCCAGCTCTAGCTAACCAAGTCAAGGCCCCCTGTGACAATGATGGGAGATTAATGCTTCTCTTTCAGCATTGTCATTGTGTCTTCCCCAGTGTCATTGTGTCTTCCCCAGCCCACAGTTTAGGTTCACCCAACCTGTGGAAAAAATAGACAACATGTAATCCTTTCTGCTTTCAAAAAAACTTCTAAGGAAGATCCTAGAATATCACCTTTTTCTGTATGCCAGCTTCTTATTTTCACCTCTTTAACACCAGTAAAACTTGGCCACACAGTGACCCAGTTAATTGCAAATCTCTCTAATTTAGCTGTCAGTCAGATTAGTTCCTTCCCTTGTCTTGCTTTTAGACACAAGGAACACACTGGAACCAGCAGCTCGCAACAGACAAGAGGATGGGAGCACCCCATGGCACAGGTTTCAGCTGACATGGAAGTGGCACTGTAACCAGGATTTACACACTGGTCAGTGAGACTGGGGATCGTATCTGTCAGTGCATCCATAGCTTGGCATCCTTTGGCTGTTGCAGTTTGCTTAGCTCTCTAGTACCCAATGTCTTTGACTCTTCTGGATAGTCACCTTCACCAGTGCTTCTGGTTTTCTAATCTATCATTAATCATATGAACACAGAGGTTGTCTTCCATTTCATCAATATCTTTCAGAAATCAGCTATGGGTGGTAAGATCAGAGCTGTTTTCTCCTGTTCCACGACAGTCCTTCAGGCATAATATGTGAAGCTGGTCATTCTTGTCTCTCACAAATGCATCCTGATGAAACCATGGAATCTTGTAAGCGCCTTTCTGGGTAAAAAAGAGTTATCTTGGCAGCAATGAACTCAACTGGAAACAAATAATTTAAATCCTCTCTGACAGCTCAGCAGCTAAATAAGAAATTGGGAGCCTCGTGCCTATACTATGGCTAATGCTTACAATAGGTCTGAGGCAAACTCCCAAGGATTGCACACTCAGCAGCTCCTTTATCCTGGACTTCATCCTCATTCACCGCATACCTGCAGCAGCCAGCTGGTACTGCAACTGCCTCTTCTTGTTTCCAGAGGAGCTTGCACCAGAATATTGGAGAAGGAATTCATGCTATCTTTAAATTCACAAAAACTCAGAGGAAAAAAAACTTTTACCAGTTCATCAGCAATTCTGAGCTGTGGGTGAGGGTCAGCTTTCAGACCACTGTGCTAACCTGTGCTGTGCCTGCACCAGCAGTTTTAGCTCTCTGGACTGTGCAGCCTGCATGGCTTAACAGAACTCTGGAACAAGCTGAATGCTTAGAAAACGCTGAAGGAAAACCTTACAGACCTGAGTTGGGCACTTGCAGGAATCTCTGCTTTTAAATTTACTTCAGGAAGTAAATTTGATTTAAATTTACTTCATTTTTTTGCAGGAAAACTTTCAATTGAAACAAAAATTGCTCTGAAGAGAATCTAGTATGTATTGCACTACAGCTTCTTTAGAGCAGAAGACAGGAGATTTTTGTGGAATTTCACACACACATACAAAGTAAAAAAAAAAATGTTTTGATTACCATAGTATTTCATCCCATCATTCTTTGGTAAGATTGAGCAGACAGCCTGTGTAGAAATCCCTGTGGTCATTTCAATATGGTATTTTACCAGTTTTAGTTTCCTGTTCCACTGTTTCCAATGTAAAGAATTGTAGATTTTTTTTGTTGGATTTCATTCTTTCCACATGCTTCTGTTGCTAGTGGAATTGTCATTATTCCTAAACCTCACTTTTTAATAAGTTCAATAGTTTTCTGCTGTATCATAGACAATATTTAATATAGCTGTCTTTACAAAGTTTTAAGAAGAGAGCTGAAAATTGGCTGTGGAAATCGGGGCACAAAAGTACAGCAGCATAATTAAAAGAATAAAAATTAATTCTCATTTTGTGAAAAATTTGGATTGCATCTTCCAACAAATGCAATCTTCCTATTATATCTTTCCCTTCATTTCTAAAGTGGAATGAGCCTGTGCCATTAACATTTGTTCTTCTTGTTTGCCATTGAATTTCCACTGTAGAAAGATTTAAACACTACAAAGCTACTTTTCAAAGTGTTGACTTTCTAAGACCAATTTGATGCTTTCTTTGCCTTGTAGAGGTGCCAGTCCTTTATCTCTGTGGCAACATTGCAGAAAGCCTCCAATTTGTATTTCTAGACTAGTCACCATCAAGGCCACTCTTTGCTTATATTATGTCCTGCTTCACAGTCAGTTTTGTTGATTTATCTTATATTTTTTAAAGTCTTAAATCTATGAAATGCTAGCTGTGGAGTTATTAGAGTTACATCTTTAATTCATGTGAATAATGAGGTAGTGAAAAAAATGAATTGGTCTTTTCTGGGAAGTCATCCATATATCACAGTTTGCACATAGCTCTAACCATTAATTGCCACAGTATCACAGTATCACTTTTCCACCCCAAGACAGGTGAGAAGTCAATGCAGAATTAGAGTCAGGTTGGAATGAGGAATTGTGGGACCTCAACTGTTTTTGGGGTGAAGATATAATTTTTTATCTTCTGCCATGGAAATTATATAGGAAAATTAGTAAAACTTTCCTGCTTACATGTATAATTCTGTCATCTTCCTTTGTATGTATGGCCAAACTTTGTGAACAAAGATTTGGGAAGGGCTCTCCCAATGTGGGTGAGTCCCTTCCAGCCTGTGCAGGGGATGTTTTAGGTGAGGCACAGCATGCACAGAACTGGCCCCACCATTTAAGTCCCAAGGTCCATCTGCCACGGCTGAGGGAGCTTGGACAGTGACAGGGAAGTCCTCAGGACTGTCACAGCACCCGGTACTGACCGGGGCTGACCCTGCTGAGCATCCGAGATGTGACGGGATGGGATGGCAGGGAGGCTTGAACTGCCAGGGGATGGTCCCACTGAGACTTGAACTCAGGTCCTTGGGATTCGGAGTCCAGAGTGCTCTCCTTTACACCACAGGACCACCCTTCATCATCCTTTAGGCTGATTATAAATAGGATCAATCACACTAGAATTTCTAAGAATTTCCAATTTAATGACAGCTGGGAAATAATAGGTTATGTCAGTCAAGGGCATAGAAAGATCTTACAGTATAGACCTCAAGCACTTACAGTGTTGCCTTCAGCATTCATTAGACTTCATGTAGAATTTTGTATCCAGTATTCGAACCCCATTTAAAACTCCATACAAGAAAGACACTGATAAACTTGAGTGACCAAGTTTTGTTCAGCCTGGAGAAGGGAAGGTGAACGAGGGAGCCCGGTAGGGACCTTCCAGTGCTTATAAAAAGAACCCCAAGATGAAGCTGGATGCTTCCCAGTGGTGGACGCTGGGAGGGTCAGTGGCAATGGGCATACACTGAGGCAAGAGACGTTCAAACTGGATATAGGGGAGACTCTTTCCACCATCATAACAGTCAAGCAGTGGGACAGTTGGCCCAAAGACACAGGGCAGTTTCCCTCCTCAGAGGCTTTAAGATGAGACTGGATAAAGCCATGAGCAGACTGACTGAATCTCAGAGCTGACCCTGCTTTGAGCAGGAGACTGGACAAGAGACTTCCTGAAGTCCTTTATAACCTGAACTATCCTAGGATCTTATATTATGAAGAAAACTTGTTTCTCATAATATTTCAATGATTCAGGTAACACCAAGAAATTCTCACCTGTCTAATAATCTCACAGGCCCTCTCCACACATGGGTTTTCTCTTTCAGAAGTAACAAAGGGAATGTAACTGTAAAATTAAGGTTTGTAAAGGAGGGGGATGTAGAGCTGATGACCTGAATACATATCTATGCCATACAATGGAATTCAGTGCAGAATTCCCTGAGTTAACATGAACGAATCTCTCTCCAAAACTCGAATCACCAAAGTTAAATGAACTGGGAGGATATGGAGCTAATTGATTAACTGAGAGATGGGATCTATAGATTTAGAAACAGAGTGATACAAACACAATTAAGTTTCTTTTGGGGTTCTGAGGAAAGCCCTTCATCTTCTGCACACTGTTCAATGACAGCAGCTTCCACGGGCATGTTCGAGTGCTTGTGGAGAATCTCTGGTTGAAACAAAAATAATACTGTAAAGAGCTAAATTCATGCCCACAGAGATTATTTTGGGAACCTTCAAGTCTGCCGTGACCTCCTCACAATACGTAACCAGGAATTTTTTACAGTCTTTTATAAGTGTCATGAAATTAACTCCTATCAAGTGGATATTCTTAATTAACAATACCCCTATCATTATGCTGTCAGCCATCCTCATTAATTTGGAAGGTTATCAGAGATATGCTGTGTTGCATATAGAAATACTTGTTTTATTACTTGTCTACACATATGCCCCAATGCACAGAAAGAAAGTTTCAACAGAATTACCAACACTGACAGCAGAAGAAAAAAGTAGCTTTCATGGCATACATGCCCAAGAGCACATAAGATTTTAACAGTGGTGCAGAACAGAAGCAGCAAGACTATTACATGTAAGATGTTATTTTTTCTGACCGCAGGACACCATCACTTGTCTACAAGAAAAAACTTCCTCTTCTCCAGAAACAATGAATGAAATAAAATGTTCTATTTGCCCCCTTTGTTGTCCAGGAAAAATGTGAACTGTAAGAATAAATATTTCCCAAATCTGTACTTTTGCCAACATTGAAGAAAGTGAAATTACATTAAAAAAAAAATTTAAAAAGTGTTCTGTTTTGAAATTGAAGAAAGCTGCTGGTTAAATAATGGGTTATATAGCTAATAGCAATGTTTTCTGCTGTTTCAAATCCCTGCATTATGAATAATTATAAGTGGCTGAGTGTGAATTTTATTTATCAGTTTTTACAGAGATAAAGTGAACTAAAAAAGAGATGAAAAAATTAAGTTTTTTCCGTTATGTTCTGCACTAACTACAAGTTAAGGATAAATTGGTATCAATTTATATCTCAGGAAATTGCGCTGCTTGTTTATGTCTTTTACTTCTAAAACTAAATCAGTGTCAAGCATCATGTGAGGACACACTATAATCCTAGAAATGCTTGAAGAGGTTTTTAATTCTGAAGCACTGGTATAAATATGAATTAGCATCAATAGAAACACTCTACAATTATGTCGATGTGAACATAATCAGAATCTGACCTATTCTTTTGAAGAATGTAAAGCTCATATTGTAATTTCTTTTGTCAATAGAAAAGCCGTTTCCCAGACCACATTTTAATTAACTACCCCAAATTCCATTTGCAGATTCAATTAAGGAAAGATATTCTTCACTTCTTGTCCTGACCTGTTCTTCAAAGTTACAATGCAGTTTACTGAATATATTATAAGTTATCGGTCCTGAGAAACTGTTCTAGCGGTTGTTTGGACAGCATTTCATAATTATTAATGAAATACATGATTAGAAAAAAGGGAACGGGAAAGGAATTTACCTTAAAATGTTAGTTATCCTTAAAACTAAGGATAAATAAGCACAGGACCGGAGAAGGACTTCAGGAATCATTTCCATACTTTTCTTTCTGAGTCCCCACATTTAGCTGACTGTATGAGCAGTAATAGCTCTATATGAGCATTATAACATGGCACATTTCTAACTGCCTCTAGGATGGTTATTTATAATAGGAGAAGCCAAAACAGTCAAACCCAGAAACTTGAAAGCATTGATTTACTCCTGTCAATAATAGGTCAAGTATTCTGCAATGAGTTAATTTATTCCTTGGTGTTTTGTGAACAATATTCCATTACATTCAACATATATGCAATAATATATATCAGTTCACTTTCTAGATTCATAGAAACACCAGTTAGGAGGGACCTCTGGAGATCTCTTCTCCAGCCTCTTGTCCAAAGCAGGGCCATCCCCTAACTAGGGCAGGCCAGCTCTGCCTTGGTCTGGCTGAGTAATGAAAAGCACAAGGGAGGAGAGTTCCACCCTCTCCATGGGTAACCAGTTCACGTGCCACATCACACTCCATGTGGAAGTTTTCCTCCCCAGCAAACTGAACCTTCCAAGGTGCAATCTATGGTGCTTGCCCCTCACATCATCTGCCATTACCAAGTGGAGTTCTGGAGTTGCTGTCTCTGAGAAAAAACACGCTCTGAGGGGTTGCAGGCTGCCTTTGGATTGCCCTTGACCTCCTTCAACTACGCTAAGCAAGCTCAGATCTGTCAGCCTTTCCATATGGGTGATAATATCCTTTAGTCTAATTTGTCTTTGTAGCCCTCCACTGGACGTTCTCCAGTCTCCCAGTATCCCCCTTGATTTGGGAATCTCGGATCCGAGTGCAGTGTTCAGTGTGGCTCCCCAGTACTGAGCCCAGGGCAGAAGAAGAGAACTCCCCCCTGGGTGTGCTGCCCTTGCAGCCCCTGTGCAGCCCCAGATGCATTTTGCTTTACTCACCATGAGGACACAGCACTTGCTCTCATAGAATGTGGCATTCATACTAATTCTGAGGTTCTTTTCAGTGTTGCTGCTATTTAGCCAATCAGTTCCCATCCTGTGCTGATGCTTGGGGTTATTTTGCCCCAGGGGAGGAACTGTGGACTCCCTGGAGAAGTTTTTGCTGTTGGCTGCCTCCTCGAGGTTATGAAGGCCTGCCTGGAGAGCAGATTCATTGTTTGCCTTGTTGGCCACTCTGCTGATTTAGAATTGTCCTGACTTTGCCAACGCTACCCTGTTTCATCAAGTGCTGTGTGTTTATAACTCACTGTAGTATGATATATAGGAAAGGCTTTTCCCTTTTTTTCAAGTGTGGATCCTCTGCCTTTTCCTGAAGTCCTAAAGTCTTTCTCTGGGGATTCTTTTAACAAGCCTTTGATAGTTACCACACTCTGTTTAACACATTTCTCTTCTGTTGCATCTCTTTATTTTCATGTTCACAATTTTAAAAACTACATCAGCATTTGCTGTCCCTGCTGTTCTAATGCAGAAGCAGATGTCTTTATCTTGAGAGTGCTTTTGACACTTCTCTTGGTTGCCTAACTTTTGGCAAATTAGATGTGGAAGCAGCTTACTACTTGTAAGTAAAACAGAGATACAGTGATTCAAACAGTGAAAGAATTCTCAAAAGCCTCTGGCTGTCAAACTTTGCTCATCCCCAGCAACAATATACGTGCTTTTCCCTGTAGTAACTATCCCAGTGTTATAAAACCTGGTATAAATACAAGCAGTCATTTCACTGCATCTGCTGGTAAGTTGATCTTTCCTGATTCTTAGTAGGAGATGCTACTTTGACAGATGCTAATGGTGATGACAGTAGTGCCTGACCTGCCTTTTCCCCCACAATAATAAAAAACCATATTTCTGATAACAGCAGCTTGTAAAATCTACTGTGAAATTCGTAGTAATTTCTGAAGGTAATGTTACCTTAAATGCATGTTATATCACAAACCTCGAACTATTACCAGTTATTATCAAACTATTGACAGGAATCCTATAACTTCACAGCATCAGATTTTTTACGCATTTTCTTTGTTGGACAAATCAACAAAGTCCCATCAAATACAGCAAATCAAAATTATACCTATTGCCAACCATTAATATTAATCTCTTACACCAATCCATTACCATCTCAGCTACCCAGTAATGCAACAGGTATTAACAAAGCAAAGTATGGTGCAGATTTGCTCGATAAAGAAGATGTAGACAGGATTTAGATTACAGCACTTCTACAAAGCATGTGATGTTTGATTTCAGTTCATATTCAGTGACACTGCCAATAATCCCAGAACAGGAAAACAAGAGGGTTAAAAAAAGTGCATAATGCTTTATGCTCAGTTTACAGAGGGATCATTATCTTTTTCTTGATAGTTTGGTCCTACAGGTCATGTATTCATCTTCCTGGATTGTACTGAGGTAGCTTGAGGATATAGGACAGCAGAAAATTTGGCTGACTGTATGGGAGCCTACACGTCCACGAGTTTATAATGTCAAACCACATATTTTATAGATAAATGATGTCTTAAACAGAATAGAAAATATAATTTGTTTGCAGTGTGTATTAGATAAGTACATTCTTGGAAAACTGAAATGTTTGATTTTAGCATCTAGAGGTAGAAAAGTGGGCAAAAATTGAGAGCAACAAAACCCACAATTACAGTATGCTCTTAAATCTCCTGTACTAACTAAAGACAAGTTGTCATCACTAATTAGATCAGCTTCAAAAGATTAAACACCAAACTTATTTTTCTAGGGTTTCTAGTCTATTATGGTAGGTATTTGTCTCCTTCTACCAGCAGGACTAGACAAATAAATTATACTAGGCATAATTGACTGATATTTCTGTAGTGATTTCCAAATAAGGAAGAGATACTCTCCATCCCAGAAAGCTTATATCAAAATATCAAAACATTTGCCTTTGTGGAGTTTCGATATGACTCTGAGGAGGTCTGAACCTTGATATAGTACTAACCAATTCTATCCACAGCATGAACACCTTCCCGCTCCAAAACACTGAAGTAATTCAAACTTCTATGTTTTCTTAGAGCCCATTAAAATACACCAAATGCACTTCTTCCGGATGATGCAGATAAACAAGTTTGGAGGACAAATCTTCCCCCTGTATTCTATTTCCTTTCAGAATGAGCCTCTCCTTCCAGATGCTCTGCAGTCCAGCAGTTTGCACTCCTTCCTGGGTTGCAGCAACCTTCACACAGTCTCCCTCTGGGTCTCTAGGAATGTATCCTCTCCTTGACCTCTGAGGCTTGGCCATGGATCTGTTCCTTTGCAACAAGCAAGCCATGTGCTCTGTCAGGAGTCTTTCCATCTGCATGCAGACATTGTTATCTCCTCGTTTTCCTCCCCCCATCCACCTGACACTGACTGCCCCAGCCAGCAAAAGCAGAGGCAGCCCTTCTCCTGCTGTTCTGTCACACCCTTTTAAACTAAACAAGAAGAAAGAAAAACCCAACAACTGTAAAATAGAAAGTTAACCATGAAGAAAAAACTCAGTTTTGTCATCTGTCATAAAGGAAAAAAGCGGCTGAAAGTGGAGGCACCGTGTAGTGCCTCTGTCTAAACTGCAAAGCCTTTCCCAGTTTCAGGCTCAGACATGCATATTTTTCATTCTCCTGCCTCAGGTAAGACCTGAGGTGAGACCTGGATTCATCAGCTCTCCTTAGGCACTGGTTTCTGGGGAGAGAAGATGCAAATATATGAGCCAGAATGGTTCAGGCTTATGCTCCATGTCATATTTCAGAGTCCAGAATAATGTTGATATGAATATACTTGTGTTAGGCAACAGAGAAAAGAGCAGATGGATAGATCTTACAAAATAGTTAAAACATGTCCACCTCTTTGACCTTTCTAATCACATCTCAGGGTTGTTGAATAATTGTCTGTCCAGCTCGTAACACTGCTACCTGTTGTCATGGCATCTGTCTACCTCCTAAAATAACGTACAAGATTAATTCCAATCAGTTCACAGAGAAAGAAAAAAGCATAACATTAGAAAGTTTCTACTTCAGCCAAGCTTGATGAAAGATGTGGCTGTTACTGAATGTAGGTTTCTGTAGGAATTTAACAGTAGTATGAGCTGAAATTTTCACCTGAAGCAGGAACGGTCTCTGGGCTGTGCCCCTGTTGGACATTGGGGGAGCAAAAAAACAAGAACTAGGAGTTGAATCCTTTTAGTAATATGAATGGCTCTGCCTTAACTATCCCTCACCTTTTTTTGTAAGCTCTTCAGAAGCATTCATGGACTGTCAGATTTGAAAAACTCTATCAGTTAAGATAACCTCCACTAAACTGAGGAATTCCAAGCCCAGTTTTCTGTAGTTTATCAGTTTCAACTTTGTTTAACCATGAAAGACCTTTCCACTGCTGGGATTCACTCTGGCCTGTGGGCATGTTAGTGCATACCCTTCTGCTCAGTGGTCCATCTTGCCATGTGACTCTTCTTGTCTTACACACTCTATACATAAATTAGCACATCATGACTTCACAGCCTTTCTGGTAGAAAGGTTTTTTTTCCTTGCTGATGTTTCCTCCAGATCCATTGTAGATTCTTTCCTTGGTGACCTTGAAAACCCATTCCGCTCTAGCATTTTTTATTCATGGTAGCAAACATTTTGGCAGACAACAAGTCATTTTGGCAGACAAAATGTCAAGGATCAATGCATTTTTCTATAGAGACTTTCCATGTGCAATTGATGGGTCCAGAGAAGAGCAACGAGGCTGNTGGTAAAGGGACTGGAGTTGGACCAAGGGTTGGACTTGATGATCTCGGAGGTCTTTTCCAACCCAATCGATTCTATGGTTCTATGACAGTGATTTTTTACTAAAAACCACTATAGCACTGCCATTGATAGCGTTAAGGATATATGTCAGGTTGTATCAGCCTTTAAGGAAACAGATTTCCAATTCTAACAGCCATTCATAAACTACATACATTTCTGAGGGGGTAAAGACCACTTCTTAAAAAATAATTAAAAACTCCATATAGGCAGATCTTTCCAAGTTCTGTAGACATCTTCAGTTCACTTCCCAGCCTTCCCATTTCTCAAGGGAAATCCAAAACAGGGACACCAAAGATCAGACTGGAGAACACAGAGTATGTCTCACCTTTTAACCCATCTGTTAGTATTCAGAAAAGGGAAACAGCATTTCTTTAGGGAAACGACAGCAGAAGTATGTGCTAAAATAATAAAAAATCCTGCATTTTGTCTTTTAAATTTTAAATTGCTTCCAAGATAACAGGTATATAGATAAGCATACTAGGAAGCCTTGTTCTTTATAAGTAGCCTTTTCTTTCCAAGATGTTTAGAAGTCATCTTTATACATATCAGAATAGGAAATGTGGCTAAGATATTGAACAGCCATGATTAAAAATGTATTAAACTTGTCCCCAAGTCTGAAAGCCCTCACAGATTTAAAACTGAAGGGAAAGAGGCATCATGGAAATAATTTCTAGGAAATGTTATAAAATTAGCTAATTAAACTATGAGTATTCTTACTAATTATAAAGGAAAACTATATAAACATATTAGTTAAAAATATTTTCTTAGGCAGGGTAATGTGGAGGATTACGTTTGGACCTCATAAATTACCTGTCAAGTTATACTAATAATCTAAATTATAAGCATAGTCATATTTATACTAAAAAGACAGTCCAGATGTTCTGCATATACACGACTGAAAGAAAATGAGAATGCTATTCTTTTATAACGCTACCTCCTGCAATTTTTTCATCAGACTAGAAGAGTCTGGAGGGACATATCACAAATCCTTTTGGCAGTAACATCTGGAAAATCTCTAGAAGTAGCTTCATTTTCTAGAGTGAAAAAAGACTGTCTGGAGTCATCCACAGTATTTGGTACAAGTCATGATGACTTTAAATTTTCACTCAAATACAGTGATAGGGAAAAGATGTGGATTAAGACATCTTTTTACTTGAGAACACGGCAAGGAAAAACTAGAAACTTACTGTAGTTGCCTCATAACTGAGGTCCTGGGAAATAAATAATTAAATGCATACATGAAAACCAAACTCATGTGCAAAGGAGTACTTTTTTTTCTTCTAAAATCCGTATAGATTTTCCATGTTGTGTTACTGACCTCTGGCCCTCTTCAGTTCATTTGGGTGTTTTCAAAAGCTGTTGTTTATGTCCTGCATTTTTCACTCTGATGTAATATTTCAGAGCATGAAAAGGCTATTATGGTAACAAGGGACCTTCCTTTTTTTCCAGCATTCTTTTGCTGACCTCTCTTGAGTATTGCTCATGTGTATTTATCATTGAAGGATGTCAGCATTACCAAAGGGCAGGAAGAAAAGAGAGGAAATCTTGTTCATACGCAGTTGTCAAAAGAACTGTTTGCTATGGGTTTTTTCTTCATATATAGAATAATGATAGTTCATATTATGGAAAAATTAAAATAGTTAGGTTAGAAATATCAGTTTACAGAGCACCTCTCATATTTCTGGGATATTTCTTTGAAAAATGTAAGAATGACAAAATTAATTTATTCAAAAGAATGACACACTGAAACTCTCAATCGTATTTGTTCTTTGAAATTTTAATCTTTAGCCTGATTGCATGCAAATTTTTTTAATTTCATAAATGGTTTTCATTTTATTCATATACTCAATGACATTGAAATGAGACATTTCTTCTTCCATTTTCTCATTATATGGAAAATTCATGAAAATGTGAGAGCAGTGCAGTGGATGGAAAATTATTATTTTCTCTCATAAACTTGGCCAAGAGATTCAAGATACTTACTAAAATAATCCCAGAAGACTGCAATATTTTCAAAGTTGGACAGGTGCTAAGTATTTTGTTTTGTTAAGTTGGCTAACCTTCCATAAATCAAGTACATCTCTTCCAAAGTTGGTTTTAACAGTTTCTGTCCAGCTTTTCAGCGAGTTACTTCAAAACAATCATACCATACTTTTCAAATGACAAAATCTGCTTACCAATACTAACTTTTCAAGCAAGGGCATCAATATTCTCTACTTCCAGAAAGCATTTCAATGTACTTATACATTTCTTAAATTGTTTTGTTTCTAAGAATCACAGAGTGAGTTGAAGCAAATTCCCTGATCATTCCCATTTAATAATACTTTCATTCATATTACTGACTGGTCTTGGATCCCCACACAAACTGGATTTGGGAATGAAAGTAAGTAGAAGGTGAGCTTTGGAAATCATTCTGTCCTCAGTGTGAGTAGAACTAGCCCAGCATTGAAGCCTCCTGGCGTGTCATAGCCAGATCCTCAGTACAAAGTTGTTCATTTTTATTAATTTACTAATGTGGACACAGTTTCCAACTGGACTTTTATTCCATACACCCTTACAAGACATAGAATCAAATTCAAATGTAATTTAAGCTCCTAAAATGTCATTAAAATGTATATAGGACTTGAGGATGTGATCATTTTGGGGAATTATGAAAATTTCATTAATTGGTTATCTGCATTTTAAATGCTTAAGTATCTCAAAAAATTAAAACCTTCTATTTCTGTACTGCAATTCCACTTCCTTAAAATAAGGCTAAATAATAATACCCAGTTTGAAAGAATCTGATGAGGATAAATACATTAAAAATTGTGAGCTGCTCAAATTATGGAATAAGAGGGTTGAGACACAGATTGCTTTCATATCACAGATCAAGGTTAAACAAAGGCTAAAGCTCTGCATGCATGATTTGCAAATGCAGTTATGCTAATAGCATGATGATCTTAATTAGATGATCAGCTGCATATCTGACTTTTGATAATAAGTCCTAATGTGACTTGCTAATCAATGTCAGGTATGGGAATAGAATGTAGAATTTCTGACGTGTGAATCCGTGCACTAATTACTAAACCTCTCTGCCTCCTTGATGTCAACCTTCATTTCCAAGTGTTCTGTCTCCTGCTTGCGCTCAGAGCCTGAATTAGCTGAACGGCTTTTTGTCCATCCACAGACTGTTAAGACAATAAGAATCCACTATAATCATATTATCCACCTTCTCAATAATGAGAACCGAAAGCTTTCTTGCTATTTCGTATTGGGAAACTGTTATATTTTCCTCTCACCTTAAATTAACATTATCAATCTTAATTTTTTTTACTGGGCTACAGAATATTCTTGTCAAAGAGGTCTAAGTTTGACTTCAAGATTCCAAATGATGATGAATTTATCCCTTTCCATGAGAAGAAATGTCAGTTATTAATTGCCCTCAGTGTAGTAAGATGCTCGAAAATAAGGTCAGATTCATTATGTTTTTAAAAGTTGCATTTAATTGCCAGTTTAAATGTTTCTGAGTTCTGCTTTCAGCCACAGTAATAGCTGGTTATGCATTTAACTTCTAGATTAAAGATTTCTACATCTCAGATCTTGGACTGCTGTGTAAAGGAGACTATGGAAGAAAATTAATCACTGTAAACACATCACTTAAGTCACTGTGGGAAGTGGTTGAGATAGCTAAGAAAATAATAGAATTATTTTCGCTTCAACTGTTTTGTTTTTCTTTTTAATTTAGCAATATTACAGACAAATCTTTAATAGGAACTATTACAAAATTACATTTTAAAGTGGAACTCAAAGATCTGCCTGGATTAATTTGTCTTTCCAAAGGACAATCCCTGTATTCTATACCTGAAGAGCAGGGAAGGACAGGAAATGAGCCATTTTCTTTTCTTGAAGCCGAAGTGTGTAGTTGTCAGCTGTTTCTTCGGGTTTTGTCGACACATCAGAAAACCATCTTAACAACTGGGATTCCCATTAATTAACTCGCTGGAATAAATACAGCTGTCAAAGCAAAATGGGGTATTGTGGAATTTCCACACACAATAAATCATTACCCCTTCAAAGGATAAATGTTAGAATTACTAAAACTGGCGAAGAGCATCAAGCTGACATCACACACTG